>JAPZVO010000348.1:0-46576 GCA_029962745.1 Echinometra lucunter
GAACCTCCTTAAGGCCCCAGAATTACTGCGCATTCATGCTAGCATAAGCATTACAAATTACATATCATTAAAGAAGAAAAATCATCCTTTCTACTGATGATGCCGCAAAAAGAGATATATTACTCCTCAAACTTGAATTGAAGAACTTTTTGAGGGGCACACACACATACACATACACACACACGCGTATATATAAATGCAAAAAATCCAAAAATGGTAGGCAAGCTCTGGGGAATTTATAAATGCTACGCTATTATTCTCTCAGTTGATCTCATATATACATACACACACACACACACATACACACCCCCCCCCACACACACATATATATATATATATATATTTAATAATATATATATGTATACATATATATATATAATAATATATGTATGTATACATATATATATAACAGTGAAAGGGGGCCCTTAACAAAACGCGTGGTGCAGTGCTTCATATAAATAGAAGAAAGGAGACCATGAAGTGAAACGAAGCCCTCTTATCCTTTTAGTACGATAAACCTCCGGCTGGAAGGGCTTTCATCATTCCTATACAAGTGAAACAGTGTTCTTTTTCGCCACTTTTCCTCTTCTTTCACGTTTAAGCTTATACTTCTTTTCTTTGTTACATAATGTGCGCCTCTCTGATGAGCTAACAACCAGGATATCAGCAGAGAACGCGCTCAGTTTACTCATTTTTCATTTTCATTACTATTCTTATTGTTATTATTAGAGACAATTAATACTTAAAGTAACATCGGTCAGGCAATCAATGATTTTTTTTTTTCTTTTCCTTCGTTCAAGGAAAAACAGAATGTGATGCTCCGGTCATTCCTGACTCAGCAATGATTCAAGATCCTCTACCAATATACAACTTTGGTGATACAATAAATGTGACATGTGACATAGGACCTGGTTGGTTTGTTTTGCAGTGTAACGGCAGTGACTTATGGAGTGGAGAAGATGTCATTTGTCCCCAATCAGACACACACTCTCCCAGTAAGCACTCGTCTTTGCTATTTCTGTCTTAAAGGAGATCAAGTTCACTGAAATAAAAATAGCATTGCAAGAATTATGATGATAAGGATAAAAACATCACACAGCAAGTTAGGATAGAAACGAATTTCTTACTGCTCCGTATTTACAAAATTATTCTTCTATTTTCCGTTTTTCCCACAGACTGTAAATTGCCAAGTATTCCTCAAGTGGCAAATATTGTCGACCCACGAAATACGTACATGGTAGGTGAGGTTCTGAATGTGACCTGTAACGATGGCTCTGATTGGTTTATTTGGAAATGTCACGAGGATGGACAATGGCATCATGACGACATACAGTGCGGAAGAGATGGTAATGTCATATATTACCCAATTTAAAACATTTACAATTCTCTCTTTCCCATTGCTATCTGTAGTGGGGAAAGAGAATGCAAACTAGCAAAAAAGCCACCACCATTAAAACACAAAGAGGAAATAGAGAACAAAAACAATAACAAACAACACCCCCCCAAAAAAAAAAAAAATGATTTACGTGTTGTACATGATAACCTACAATGCAACACTGATTCGATTTGGTTTTCCTTATTTTTTTAGCATAGATGTACACATAATTATTGAAGCATTTTCAAAGCATAGAAGTTAGGAAATAACATCATGCAGTATTTGTAGAAAACAGAACTAAATTATACAGAAGAATGTTGACATAATTATACAGAAGCACAGGGCAATTTTGACCTAAACAAAGAAAACAATGTTGACCTAAATTAGAACGGAGGGACATGCTGTAGAAGCAAAGCTTGTTAGTCGCATGCCCGTGAAACCTAGTTGTGTAAAATAACATATATATAAAAAAGATGAAGAATAAATTAAAGCAATATGATATTAATAACGATAATACATTGGAATTATACGTGTACGTTAACAGAATGCTTGAATAAATTTACACTAAAAGTAATGTGCTGGAGGGGGGGGGGGGGAGAGAGATAGATCAAAAAGGCATGCGAGGCATTTGAAAAATTTAGGAGAAAAGAGAGTTACAGGAAAAATGTTTTCTTCCCGCCTGTATAACATTTCTAGACTTGATTTGTCCGTAGGGCATACTGGCTGAGGAGACATTTTTCAGTTTGATTTCAAAACTGTTGAGGCTGGGGGATTGTTTAATTTCGTTGTTAAATTCCAATATGGAGAGTCGGAGAAAACCGTGTACTTTGCGCAAAAAAGTGTTCTTGTTTATAACGATAGGTGATAAGCATTAGCATAAGTCTTGTAGGATAATAATGTACAGTCTTATTCTTGTGGAACTTATCAGCGAAAATGACGAGAAGATCGATTTTCCTGGTTTATACGTGAATTGGCCCATTTGAAAAAAAAATATAGATATATCATTTACTTTGAGAATTTTATTATTTTTTAAAAATAAAATATTCGTGTGGGATCTGTGCATGAAAAGCAATCCTTCGGTTAGTTGTGTTTGTATTTCACAGCCCCCAGGCTAATACCGTAGTTAATGTATATAATAATAGGTGTTATATCATGTGAGTAAGGTGTTATACAATGTAAGGTGCTATACATTGTGAGTAAGGTAGGAGAATGAAGTATAGGTTTCCCGGCCAATTTCATATTTTTTTTCCATTCCAATTCATGAACGTGCATTCAATTTCACGCAACGCACGCCCCGCGAAGACATTCGGGCTTTCAAATTCAGAATCCGATCGATCAATTTCATTTATGGGCGCTCTTATTTCCTTTCCGTAAATCAAAATCACGCATGAGCGTTCAATTTCCAAATGCGAGCATTGTATTTCTTACTTGCGCATTCAAATTCACCTAGGTGTTATATCATTGTCACGATGTCACGATGACGCTGTTTGGGGCGTTCAGTTTCATTTTCAGGCGATCAATTTCCTACTTCGTGCACTCAATTTAGTGGAGAAGATAAAAATGGGGTTATGAGGGGGAGAGGGGGACGAACGTTGGTTGTTTTTGATAAACGAGCACACTCCGAAAAAGGATTAGTCAAAATAACTATTGTGTTGGTGCATAATGTCCGACCAAAATTTTGGTGAAGATTGACCAATATGATGGTCATAATTACCCAATTATTTGTTGAAAATTAATGTACCAAAATTTTGGTTGATTTTGACTAATTTTTTGGTTAGACACAAATTCACCAACACATTGGTTATTTTGACCAATCCCTTTTTAGAATGTACACAATCTACCCGCACATCCCTCACCCCCTAACACACACACAAGAAAAAAAAAACAATTTTCGTAGGCTTCTAGTATGCTTATTCCTCTTTTTTTTTTTAAGGGTTCTATATTGTTCTGAATTTGTATCCACTTACAATGATATCCATAATGAATATACAAAGACAGGAAGAAAACTCCCAGGAGAGTTATAGTGTTGAGTTTCAAATTTTCGACCTGTATTTAGATCATCTTCAGGAATTGAGGTAAAACTGAAGAAGAACTGTTTTGTATACACTCATACAATTAGATAAGAAGGCATCAAAATGTTCAGTTTTACCTCAGTTTCTGAAGATGATCTAATCAAAGGTCGAAAATTTGAAGCTCAACACTATCATGACTATGACTCTCATTGAAGTTTTCTTCCTATCTTTGTATATTTACAAATGAATGATATCTGTCCTGATATGTTCATGTATACCTCAATAATTTAACACCATAACGACATGATTTTTAACTTACACTCCTTGATGGCGCCACCCATAAAAAGACAAAATCACAACACTAAGCACTTAGCGTCAATTAAAAAACCAACAAACAACATGATCTCAAAATCTCTCATGTGGAAGCCTAAATAAACAGCAATATGAAATGTTTATAATTTCCATGTTACCAGTTTCAATGGAAACATTTATGGCATAAACCTAAAATAATGGACTTAAGCATGATAACATTATGGCATATGTCTTGCTAAAGAAGCCTAATTTATTCAAAACTTAGTCAAAAAACACCCACATTGACCCCAACCTAACTAAATGCAATGAATCTTTTAAATTGAATGCACTTATTTGGAACTTGGTTGCCTTTTCACGAATATGAATGACCAAGGAGATTCAGTCGCCGGCTAGAAAAAAATTTGATTGCCCATTTATCAAAAAGCATGCTTTGAATTTGAATGACCCAAATGAACAAATGATTGCTCGGATAGTGAATTAGAATGACCCAATTTGAATTTGAAAGCCGCTTCAGAACTGCGAGCGTGAAATTCGGGAACTTGACTGCTCGGAATATGAACTTGAATGACAAAATCATGAAATTGACCGGGAAAACCTATGTTTAGAGGAAAATGAAACCATGTGGAAAACATCAGTTTTGATCAAAAGAGAGGATAGATAGAAGCAATTTAAAAAAGCTCCATGAAAAGCAGTTTCGAAATGAGAAAGTTATGGAGGTTTGAAAAGTCTCAATTTAATTCCTTTGGCGATCCTCAAATTGGCAATGTTGCTTCAAACTGGCAGGTTTAGAAGGACAACTCTCAAAATGTGTCTGTGTGCAAAATTTCATATTTTCTCAAAAATCTTTGCAGCTTGTCTTCTCAGCTCAAGATATATCACGGGAAAGTTTATTTGACACGACATATGTTAAGTTCACAGAGATACAAGCAGCATCTTCAAAGAAAATGGAGAAAATATGACATTTTGTGTACAGAAAATATCGAGAGTTGCCCTTCTAAACCTGTGATTTGAACTAACATTGCCAATTTGAGGATCGCCGTCAAAAGCAAATTGAGATTTTTCAAACTTGCATAACTTTTTCACGTCGTAACCGACCTATCATGACTACACAGTCTTTAGTTTTGAGAACAGGATCGAGGAGCATTTCATTATAAACTTGTAGGAAATTTAGCCAATTTGATTATGGAGGTCTATATATTATGCCTACATTACGATTTTTCCCCCTCTTTGGTTGTTGATTTCACCAAAGAGGAATTCCAGAGTATCGCTAATTATTGTCATGTTGGGTTTGAGTGTATATTCATATTGCTGCGTTATGTGCAATACCACCGCGTCGTATATCTCTTCTGCTGTTAACGATCAAATTATAATCAAGGAGTGAGTAGAGGGAAATGGGAGTGTGGGAAAACAAGGTTTATGGTAGTCCTGTTTAATATTGAAGATTTAGCTAGGCGATCATTATCAATGAATAATTTTAGCTGACCAAAGTTTTTTATTGGCGCTGCTTAGGTTTTAAAGGAAGAATGAGAAGGTCTTCATCGCAGCTGTTTGAATTTATAGAAGATTTAAATGCTTGTTCTGTGAAGTAGTGTGAAGTAACAAGTTACCCGGATTCGTTATTTGGGTCGATGTTGTGGTTAAGTTCATCTGTATTTTTTTCCATAAACTTTCTCGTGTATTTTTTGTTCATCTAGCATGAAAAGGAATGATTTCGTGAAAGAATCAGTCCTTTTCAGCTGAGCTAAATTGAAAGCCTGTCAACTCATGCTATGAAAACTCCACTGAAAACAGGGAAGTGTTTTTATTATATTTTAAAGAATCCCTAGGTTTTGGCAAGTTATCATGTTTATTATATCATGTACGGGGAGGCAGAAAGAGGAGCCATTAGATTTATTCACAGAAATGAAAAAAAAAAAAACATTCACAGAAATGAAAAAAAAAAAACATATTCACATTTATTTGATTATACGATTTTTTTTTTTTTTTTTTTTACATAGTTGTAGCTCCCGGAGATCTAACTATAGGACTCGTGGCTGTTGGCGCCTTGCTTTTCAGCATCTTGACAATTGGCTTCCCAGCGATCGTCATCAATATGATTCGGTTAGTACATTGCCAACTGGTCTTAGTATACTGCAATTTTTTAAGGGCGGGAAGATTTTCACTAATATGGCTCACATACATTTAAAGAACGATTTGTCTGAAATTGAATTTTAAAAAATGTTACTATTTTATGTATGTGCTTTTTAAGACAAGTTTCCGTTAACTTCTTCCCACATTTGCATGCCCTTTGAGAACGGCCATTTCAAATAACCTTGACAAGGATGTTCTTAAACATCCGACCCCGACAACTTTGTCATGTACCAGAGTCTGTTCCCCAAATTGTTTTTAAAACTATGACAAGGATATCTTTCTGGTTGTTTTACTCTTATCATGTATATCATATTTTCTCACAGTCCGAACGTATTTGCAAAACGTTTCAAGTCCTCTAACTTTTCGTCAAAGAAGACTCGTTCAACATATAACAACGATGTGTGGTCTAGAGGTCCTTTACCAGAACTACCCGATGGATATGCTAAGTATATTGTTGGAGACCAACCCGTCTATGTCGAACCAGATCTTCCAACAAATATGTTAGACACTACCGAAGCCAACCAGCGGGACAGAGATTTACGTCGCGATTTTCAGGACGGATATGTTAAATACAATGCAGGAGACCAACCATTATACACTGACCCTAACATACCACCAAAAAACATATCAGAAAACACCAAAGACACAGACCAGTGCAAAGGACCATTACCCAATCTGTCTGATGGATATGCTAAGTACATGGCTGAAGAACCACACGTCTACGCTGACCCGAACATTCTACCAACAGAATACCCTATGAGAAACTTGTCACTAACTTAAGAAAACTTACGAGGAATTCTGCTGACTATTGGATTTCAAACTTCTGACTAATTTGGAACTAACTGTGAAACAAAACTTAAAGACTGATAATTTAAATCTAAAGGTATGGTAAAAGAAAAGAAATACAAAAAAAATAATTCATTTATCATGTACTTATCTGTATGATATTCAAGATTACAAATATGAATCAATATTCCATGTGCATGTGTTACAAAGAAGTACATCCAGTAATGGTGACTGAAAATGAAAGGAGGAAAGATATCGTGTACAAGATATTTGGAATCAACGGCGTTGCCTGAAAATTTGTAAACTTTTGAAGGACAGAAAATTTTCGAGTTCGTACATGTGGCGACTGATGTTGGAACACATTCTAGTGAGTAAAAAGAGGCGCAGACCCCCTTCGCCGTCATCACACCAACGACACCGCTTAAGACAAAAGATGAAATTATCATTTTCACCCACAAGTGTGACAACAACCATCCAACGCCGATCGTCAACCCGTAGAGGATATGATGTTCTAGAACCATCTACTTTCTTTGCTGAGCATTAAAGACACAGAATTCACTTTTTCAAACACCTTTACTAATAGTCTAAAATGGGAAAATAATAGAAAAAATAGGAAATATACACTCTTAATTCTGCGGAGTCAATTTGACTCGGAAAGGAGTCAGCTTGGAGTCAGCTCTGTTCGGAGTTAAAGTGACTCGGATTTCCGAATCAATTTGACTCGGAATGGAGTTACTTTGACTCGAATTTAGTCGATTCTCAGTTGACGCCACACCATTCCGAGTCAAATTAATTCGGAAATTAGACATTAGAGTCTAACCTGTATTACAAGTATCGTGCAAATCCGAACAATGCAACACGTGAAAAATATGTCGAATATGATAACACGTTAACAGCTCTTTTACAATCAACCCCAAAAGAAGTTTTACTGTCCCAAATTTGAATCAAATCTAACATAAAAGAAACATTGAAACTAATTAAATGATGTTTAGAACAAGAAAAGAAAATAACATAACACATATGAACAATACAGTTGTTGACGATAATCCTGCTATAGTTGAAGTTCAATGACTACTGCTCACATATTGGTCCAAATCTTGCCAACGCGATACCTCGCACCGAAATAACTTTTGAATATTTTTTTTTAGGAATAAATACTTTAATTTTTTAATAATTTCAACTGACAGCAGTGAAATCACATAAATTGTAAAAGATCTTAAATTCAAAAAGTCCGGAATATGACGACATAAGCAATGATTTACTAAAATATATCATTAGTGAGATAATGTTTCCCCTTAACTTGTCATGAATTTATGACTTGCCACTGGTATTGTTCCTGACAAAATGAAAATTGCTAAATTAGTTCCCACTTACAAAGAAGGAGATCCATCTGACAAAAGTAAATATAAACTTTTCGTCTTTTCGAAAGTTCTCGAAAAAAATTATAATCGTACAATTATTTGTAAGGAGTTTTGATCTTTTTGCCTAATTCACAATTCGACTTTTGGCAAAAACACTCAACAACACTTGCAATACTATATTTTACAAACCACGTAGAAACTGCTGTTGACGACCACCTTCGCACAAGTGAGATCTCTCTGGACCTCTCCAAGGCCTTTGACACCACTGAACACGAAATATTATCATCTAAAATACACGTTTATTTTGTACATTAAAGATTTTCAGAATTCGTCTAAGATCCTTTCATTTATATCATTTGCTGATGATGCAAGTGTTTTCCTTCTCATTAAAAATTCCTGATACTATTATAAACACAATTAACACAGTGAACTCGGATGTATTTATGATTGCATTTGTTGTAACAAACTTAAATGTTCAGAAAACCCACTGCACGCTTTTTAGCAATAATTTAACTTCAGCTTTACCTGGGAACGCCTCTCTTAATAATACTACAGCAGATATAGCTGATTCGACGAAATTTCTGGGTTTATTCATAGACAACAAGCTCTCATGGAAGCAACGCATCATGTTTTTATGCCAATTATTTTCCTGAAAAGTTGGCGCCATCATCAAAATAAAAAGCAGCTTTCCCTTAGCTGTGTTACTAAATTTGTATAGCGCTCTTATACTCCCTATTTGAATTACGGGATATAAGCGTGAGGCAACCCCCTTCTATTTATTTGGATAGATTATTACTTATTAGAAAGGATAATGAGAATCATTTGTCACAGAAACAGATTAGCGCACTCAGACGAATTTTTTTATTCAAATAAAATGTGAAATATATAGGTAATTTACAACCTTCGTCTCGGTTGCTTCATGTATCAATTAAAGACATTGGTTAACATTGTTATGACTTTAAAAAAAAATATTTTGTTACTTGAAAATGGGATAAATATAAGGGTTATAGTGTAAAAATATCAGTCTGAAAGTTTCAAAGTATAATATCCACAGGAAGTATTTTTAAATATCAAAAATGTGAACCAATGTTTGAAAAATATACAAGGGTTGGTTGCACAGAATAGACGTAAGGAGTGCACCTTACCGTACTGTGTGTATTGGCGTATCACGCTGCGGGAGGCACATAACGGCATTTTCAAATTCAAGCAAAGTGGTCCTCTTAGTGATTGGCTCGTGACACGGAGGATAATAAAATCGCCGTTTGCGTCTAACTTACACTTTTTCATTCCAAATTATGGTTTGCTTCGGGGTTTTGAGTACAAATACAAGTACTCATACACATGTTTCATCTTAGTTTGAAAATTTTTTAAATCAGCTACTCGCAAAGTTATCCAATGCCTTTAACTCAAGGCAAGCTGCCAACTACTTTAAATTTATTGTTTTTTAAAAGGTGCGATTTTTCATAGTTACCCCACGAGACCGTCTTCAACATTCCACCTTCCAGTGTTGAGAACCTTGTATAAACAGAAAACTATTATTTACAAGGGCCTTTTTTTCTTGAATTCTCTTGATGAATCTTCCGAATGCCAAATTTATTTCCGTTTAAACATAGCCCTACACTTAACAAAATTAATAGTTATACTAAACAATTTTAAAACGCAGAAGGCTACATAATGCCCCATCCTTGCGCTTGCCTTTGCCTTGAAGCATTCTCCCGTTTCGTGCCGTCTTATATCGTTTGTCGTGTATCCTTGTTATCATCAATGATACCGTGATATTTATATTTAGGCACCTGTTTCTTAAACTTTGCATTTTAATGTTTCCTCCACAATACGAACATTGTTTATTCATATACTTACCATTTACTTGATAGGCCTATATCTACAGAATTGATATCATTTATATGATAATAAATTGTTCGTTTTCATAATCATTTTTAAATATGAAAGTCGTTGTAAAACTTATTGATGTTATTGTGGAAATAAATGAATTGAAATGATTTTTTGTTCTTCCAGAAAGAAAATGCTTTCTGGACAATTTTGTTAAGTGTAACACTAATTTCAAAATGTATCTAAACGACCTATGTATTTTCAAGAAGACTAAAAAGATATGATTATTCAAGCTTATAAAATTTAATTCATGCTATTTTCATGATAAAGACTGAACCAGGCCCAAGACTGTAACCATTGTTTTCAGTCATGAATATCACAATTTAATTAATTTTTACTGCAATAAATCATCATCATCGAAGACAAACTTGTGCTACTGTTATCAAATTTATGACTTCTCGTGTTACCATGGTTACTGTGAAAAAATCTATCATTGTTATGAATATGAACCCTCCTGTCCATATTTTTAACCAGAATCTCCTTAGGCAAAGTAACCATCACAATAGGTAGAAAGCTGATACATGTAAATAGAAAAACTTCGATATAGAGATGGGCAGTAAAACGGGAAAGGGGAATCCTCCAAGGCCATTTTTCCCTAATACATCAAGGAAAGTGCATACTTGCAAAATGTTATATAATTGAAGATTCTTGTGGAAGGAAGTCATTACGAGTTACATTCATTTATTTTTAAACATTGACATTTCGAGAAGAAAAAAATCATTATTCACAGTTTGTTGCAATCAATAACACACAAAGAATCATAGCAATCGTTAAACATTAAGGAGAATATTTTATATCATTTCACAAGTCTTGTTATACAAGTATTTCATTTATATAAATTGTAAAGTTTCTTTTTAACGCTGTTGAAGTAATTAGATGCATGTATTATCTGTAAGCTTGGATAACTTTGTATTTATGTTGATGACAACTTGACGTTGTATTGAAGTCAGAATTAATTCAATAGTCTATTCATAACAGAGTCTGAAGAGCTCATGTACAACTGACACAGCAAAGAATGTTAACGACTTGTTTACAGTCTGGACTAATAGGGGAGAATATAAGCTGGGAGTTTTTCTCAGACTGATTTAAGATTGCCCACTACACGCAGAACTGACCCAGAATGTCTGCAGAACATTATGCAGTATAACAGCGTGAAAATTCTCAGCTATAATCACCATAAGATTATATTATCAACCTGTGGAGAACGCTTTTAACCCCATCTTGGACACTAAAGTGGAAATTATTTTGGACATCGTTCCCAATGTCATTTTGAGAACTTCATCGACTTCATCTTTGATATCATTGTGGACGTTTATCCCAATTTGATCATCAACATATTGACATCGTCTTCGACATCGTTATGGGGTTCGTCTTCGATATCGTCGTGGACTTTTGATGCAACTGGAATCACCCTGGAATTTTAGATTGGATATTTGCAGCATAGTGGAATCTTTATCTCCTAGTCTTTAGTACCTTTAGTACGCAAAGGCAAGCAGAAGCCAAGCGGAATGTTTGAGGAAAGCTCGCAGCCGATTAGGATAGTGCGCGGAGCGGCTGCGGACATTGAAGTCATGCACGGAAGGTTCAAGAGCTTGATGCCCAAATAGCATCTTTTTCGGAATATAGGTTAAATAGTTAAAGGCTTGTAATATCATGACTGTAATTTGGTGACGGAATAACACTCATACCATGAAAATAGTCAGTGTATGTATTTCCTCCCTCGCTGTGTTCGCTTGTATGATATTTAGATACAGGCTGGTCGAGGAAAGCAAACGAATTCCGCCAGTGAGGCGACCGAATCTACAATTCAGATTATCTTATAGGCCCATAGTATATTCGGATGACAAATTATCATTTTTAACCTGAAAGAGTGTACATCTTTTCTCCTTCGATGCGCTTATTCGTATCATATTTAGATACAGGATGGTTTCGGACCGCAAACAAAGTCGGCGAGTGAATATTCTCAAATTCGAGGCCCTTGTATTTGGATGAAGAGTATCGTCAAAAGAGTGTGTTTTTCGTCTCTCGTTTCACTCGCTGGTAATATTTAGAAACATAGTAATATTGGATCAGCGAGGTGCCAAATCAGAGTCATATTTGGCAGTTAGGTAACCAAATATATCATGTAGATATCCTATGTTCTATGCCTACGATACCTACAATGTATTTCCATGACAAAATAACCCTTTTTCATGTCTTTCAAAACAAAGCATATTTTATGCTTGCTCACTTTGCTCGCTTGCACAATTTTAGAGGGGTGTTTCATAATCTAGAAAGAAGCGTCATTCCTCCCTCCCCTTCCCAAAAAGGAAGCTCGCAGCCTCTAGATATTACATTAAATGAATAACGATCAGCAACTCCAATATCAAAAACAACAATTAAAAATGTTCTAGCATCACCACTGTCTCTCTGCTCCTTTGTTTAGTCAATCCATGTTTTTTACCCCCTTGTTGAATAATTCTGGCTGCACCAGTGCATATGAGAATAACACGAAGTCCACACCTAATTTATCACCTTGCATTATTTCCTCATGTTGTCTGCATGTTTGCATGGTTGTCGGCAGGTCTTCCTGATTGTCTACTTCCTTGATTTTGCCCCTCTTGGTGTGATCCTAGATGTGTCCGCGCTGTCCTGCTACGATCAGCTTTTTCCGCGGCCTTTCGCGCCCTTCCCGATTGACTCCTAGGACACTCCCAAGTATGTCTGCAGTCAATGAGCGGAGATTCTTAGGAATGTCCTAGGAAACCACGAAGGGCTCACTTTTTCCTCGTCTGACGCGGACAGAATGCCGAAATGACATAATTTGCTTCCGCAACCCTTCCTAGTCTTGTCGGCGCTCTAGTGGACGCCAGCCCTAAGCACACACTCTCACACACTGACACCCATTGACTCTTGTGCAAAGTTTAAGTTTTGTACAGAAGGTTGGAAATTGAGCAAAATCTGAACCCTAACTTAAAATATAATCATGAATTTAATGAAACTGATTTATGATATCATGTTCAAATCACCTCCAACAGCATTGTACACTCTTCAGCTATACGCCATATCAATGCCAGTATTATCTGACGTATAGTTTTCCAATTATTAAAGATCAAAAGTGGGATTTTTTAAAAACACGTAGTATATAGCAGACAGACATGTTATGAGGCATACTGTGCAGTACATCATTTAGAAATTCAAGACAGGTAGAGTTGCCAAGCAGAAGGGATGAGGGAGATAGAGAATGACTATCTCACTTGAGAACAGACAGACTATAGAAGAAATAATCATTTACACATATCAAGCAGGTAGAAGGATATACACGCATCCAGGTTTCCACCATAATTGTTATGAACAGCTGTAGGAATATGGATTGCATAGCAAGGTTCCTGGTAAGAAGCCCCTCATCACTGACCAAAACAAGCTGAAATGTCTGAGCTTTGCCAAAGAACATGATCCTGTCAGGCTGTGGAAAACGGTGTATACCTTGAACAAGGAGTACAGCTCCCATTGCCAAAAAGCAACTGTCAAGTATGGAGCTGGGAGCATGTTCGTAGCATGTTGATAGCATGTTGATAGCGTGTGTTGGTGAAGATGCAGCAATTGAAATGTCTGGTGCTGAAAATCTTTATTTCATGGAAGGAATATTGAATACAGAGGGCTATAACACCATCCTTTGACAGCAGATGATCCCATCTACTGCCAAAGTGTGAAGGCATAAGTCAGTATTTTTACTTGATAATGATTCCAAACAAGCAGGGAACCGATTCCTTGCCTCGAAGAAGGGTGCAAGTACTCAGAGTCCTCCCTCTCCATGTCCTGATTTGAACCCCAATGAACACCCCTTGGACGAGATTGAGAGAATGCATACCCAACATGAACCAAGCAACAAAGAGGCCTGGAAAGTCATGCTTGAGCGCACATGGAACAGCCTAACTCCCGTACTATGTCACAAGCTTGTTGACATTATATCCAGAAGCCTGTGTGCTGATGGTTATGCCAAATGAGGACATACTAAGTACTACAAAGATCTACATAGCCTGCGGTACACTAGGTGTACAAATAATTGTTTTTTTTCCCCCAAAGCACATTTTTGTGAAAAAATATAAAATTTTAATATATTATGATTTGACCTTGTATTGTGTCGAAAGAGAAACTATTACCTATCATATTTTATCAGTCAGGAAAGTGACTCTATAAGTAATTGTTGTTTTATTTTCATTTGAAACATGATTTTACAGCTGTACAAATAATTATTTGATACACTGTATATTACTGTCCGTAAAACAAAATTGATTTTTTTTATTTGTCGAAATAGAAAGATATACAACAACCAGAGCTCTTTTGTACTCCCTCTAACGATGCATACCATATTATTGCATTATTACATCACTTTCTTATGTTTTGCTGTTTATACACGAAATGATTCTCTGCTTACATCATTGTTAAACCGAGAAAGAAGCAAAACAGTGCATTAGCTTGAGTCTCGTACTACTAAGACCCGTCCCTTTTTTCGACTTATGTTTCAAAGTTAAAATAACTTTCTTAATTCCAGAAAGTCATGTAACATACACTCCAAAAACTAAAATATTGAATCACCATATAAAAGGGTGGAGGAGGGACTACATTTTCATAACGTTAGATTAAGACTTTGAACACCCTGGATTCAACATTACACGTGATGGATTCCAACCCTTATATTGTTGAATCCAGCATGTTCAAAGTGTTAATCTACCATATTGAAAATTTAGTCACTCCTACACCCTTTTAAATGGTGATTCAACATTTTAGTTTTTAGAGTGTAACGATGTTTCAAGTTATTTCACAGAAGCGGTAATAGTTTTTCACATCACACGTCTGCTTTAGATACCGGTACACCACTCTGTCACTTATAGTGCGAGAACAAGGGATTTAAAATGAAGTATTATCAAAAAGCTGATTTATGTCTTTAAAACACAAAGAACAATCCAACTGATTTTGGGGAAAGTATTGATTCGGATACCCCGTCTGTTTTTGCTCTTCTTTTTACTTAACAATCTCCAGGAAATGCTTTCATTCCATCGATGCAATGCACATTCCCATAAATAAATACAGGCGAAAGTTTCTATTTCATATAAGTATGGTGTACTGGGCTATTCAAATTTTGCGTGAAAGAAAAGTGATCGATCATTCATGGCCACTGGCACGGACATGCTTCTTTTTTAACCAATGACATGTTCGTTGTACGATATACTTCTTGCATTCATTTCACCCAGAAGAAAAGAAAAAGAACAGTAAAGAGAAGATTTGGGAATAATAATTTCAAAGAGAGAGAGAGAGAGAGATGTTGGAGAGGCGGTGAAAGGAGGGGGATGGGCTTCTGGCCCAAATCCTCATCAACAAAGCGAGAAAATTGAACTTTAAATTGTTTTGAAATTTGCAGTTATGAGCACATTTTATCATACAGGGGAATTTTTGTGGTATATCAGAAATATCATGCGCTTAAGGAAAATAAAAAGACTGAGGTGTATAAACTTATCTAAACTGACGTGAATCATTCTATCCGGGATTGAATATTATCCTAAGGAGTCATCTAAGATGAAAAATAGCAATGGTAGAAGTGTATGATAAACCCATCTTGAATTGTTTGTAGGCTTAGTTTTGCAGTTCAGATTGGTCAAAAGAAAGACAATGCAATACCTGCCATTCTCCTCAGTTTCCTCAAATGATGATAATGACGAGGAAAACCTATAATAGTGACATGGCTGTGGTCAACTGGTCATAATACCTATGAAATAATTTTAGAGAATTATTCCGGTATGTGACTTCTCTCCACCGGCGTAAATCCACTTTGAGGAGTGGGGGATGATTGACTTTTTGCCGATTTTTTTTCGTTTGTTTCTATGGCCGGTGTACATGTATCAATGATCTCATAGCATTTAATTGAAAGTTCACGCTTCAATGAGCACGTGGGACTGGGAAAGCTCTTCTTTCACCTATCGACCGAAATTCAATTGCTTAATGTGGTTAATCATCATGTCTTCTTGGGGAGTTCCTCTGAATTGATTTTCATTGAAATCCCGACCTCTTACGCAAAAGAGACAAGAAAATTATGCAAATGAGCAAAAAGTTTAGGGCGTTGTCCCTGCTCCGTGCCGCATCGGATAATTAATTTGGTGCAAGATCCTGTGAGTTAATGACCTCCTGAAGATAAATTCTAATTTTCATGAAATAACTCCCAGTAGAATGAACAATAATAATCGGTGAAAATAAGCCAAGTTTCACTTTTGTTAAAATTCTGCTCCCTAACTGTACATAGTGTCAGTGGGAGGGGAAAATCAAAATGAAATCTGGCCTATTTTCATCGATGATTATTGGTCAATCTACTGCGAGCTTTTCCATCCATCTTCTGCCTACAAAGTACATATCTTTTATGTTCCTATAATTATTGTGTTGACTATTGTACATTATGATATCTCCTTTAATGACGGTCAATGTTGTCTTCTTGTCACTTGCACTATTATGTATATATTTTGTAAAATCATTGGTAATTCAGCCTGCTGCATGGCTGCGATGATGATATGTGAATAAAGACCATTATTATATTATGATTCCCCTATTTTCAAACGTAATTTCTTAATTAATTGAATGCAGACCATAACCACACAGTGAATCAATCTGATTTTAATGTATTCTTTTGATAATCGCAGAGGTTCATGGAATTTTGCAATAACTAGATTCTCAGCTTGTTATTCACATTGATTTACAGTTTTTATGGTGACGCATCCCATCTACATTCTATGTATTCCTGGTGTATAAACTTCATTGCAAGTTGTTTACCGTGGGAGGGCGGATTAATCCTCTCCAACAGCTTCCGCCCGCTCGGTCGCTTCGCTCTCTCGCCTCGCGCCCCCCGCCCTGTTGAAAATTCTTGGCTACGTCAGAGAGTATGCTCTCCATGGAGCAATTGTCACAGTTCAAGTGCTGTGTCTTCGAAATTGATTTGGCGGAGAAATTGGCGGAGCAAATATCGGTCGAGCATATGTCGGCGGAGCAATTGTCTGCGGAGCGAATATCGGCGGAGCAAATGTCGTTGTTTCGGAGCATATGTGGGCGGAGCAAATGTCGGCAGAGCAACTGTCGCGGAGCAATTGTCGCGAAGCACTTGTCGGAATTTTCGGAGCAGTTGTCGGCGGAGCATATCAGTCAGAGCGCAACGCCGCACGTAATGAGCTATATGCACTGAATTTATCGTACGTCTCGGACCTGTCAACGTAAGCGTTTTCGTTCGAGATTTTACATTGGTTTACATTATGGAATCTTGTGAAGTTAGAAACTAAAATATGTGGCCAATTTAAATCTCATCATATTCAGCATGAATTTCTCTATCGTTTGATATGTAACTTTTGCAATTTTGCAAAATCATTATTTAAATAATCAATGCGACATTTTTATGATTTTTACAATCATTATTAAAGTAAAATTTGCATCTACTTTTGTTTTTCGATCACTTGACCCGTTCATAGACTGAAACTTCATCAAATTGACAGATTTGTAGAAGAAAAATATCAGTTGTTGCAACGACGCTGGTTTTATTTTGCTCCCGCACTTGAAATCATGAAAAAATGAAAAATCTCGTCATCTTTTTTCACCGGAAGTCGACGGATTGATTCCTATCATTTGGCGCGGAATATCGTAAAGTGGAAGGTAAGTTGGCGTGTGTTTGCATTTAGCAGAAATTGTTCTTCAGTCCCACATATCCGCACGCACGCTGCATAGGGTCTATACTTTGTCTTTGAAGTTGATGTCGGTTTTCGGCCACTAAAAACAAAATCTTTTTTTTTTTTTTTTTACTTCACATTTCTTTCAAATCGTGAAGCCAATAGACTAGGCAATAATTTGCCAATGTGCAAGTCTGTGATAAGACTCTTCTTATTTCATTTTTTCAAGTACTCTCTAACTTACAATTTCAATTTCATCATTCATGATCATGTTCATCATTCTTACCCAATTCCAAACTAGCTTTAACAGTTTAGGAAGCTATAAGTGATTTTATTCGGATATCATACACATAGATATAGGTTGCTTCCATCGGTCAGTTGTTAGTGCGACCTCCGACATTGTGACGTGAGTTCACCCTCACCCACTGTTCCAGTTGTAAATGCAGGCTTACAGCGTTGCACTCATCCCAAGTACGTGTAGAATCTATGAACTTTACCTTCGCCGACTCCAGGAGTTGTGGGTGAACTTGCGATGATGAAGGTCGCTATATGGAAATGGAAATCATTGGAAATTATTCGAAATGCGAAATCGCTAAGAAGGTATCGATCAAAAGTTGATATTTTTAGTGTGAAAAATAAATTGGGTACCAATAGCAATCATAGTTTGGCTATTAATTATAATTCTGGTCCACTGGTGAACTTTGAAGGTAGTTTGGATGCCTAACCGGGCATGAGTGATTTGGAGGCAGAATATTTCTTGGCTTACGCAGTCTACACATTGGCAAATTGCAGCCTTTTCATGTATTATAAAATCACCAATAGCTTCCAAAAGCTATGTGTTGTGGTACTATTACATTTTGTAATGGGTGGCTGAAAACTCTTTCCCAACTAAAAAAAAAAAAAAAAAATAGCATGAATTTTACACATTTTTACAAAACAAAAAATTTCAAATTTATATACAACTGTTGTGTAAATCACTGTTGGGTTGCATATTCCTTTTGCAAACTTTTAAAAATATTGTATGGTTGAAGAACAATGTCTTTTAACATTGTGTATGAATCTTAGAGAATTTTTTTTTTTAAATGAAAGATTGTCCCCATGTAAGATTGTACCCAAGAATAATGGTTGGATTTAATCGGGGGGGGGGGGGGGGGGTTCGAAAAAAATTCACTGCAAATCTATATTAATTTCTCCTCTATTATAAAATAGTTTCCGGTTTTATTCTGAGTAAAGTTTTCAGTTACTTCCCTCTACGATATACTAGCTTGTCAAAGGAATCTAATTCTCAGATTTGTGAAAGGGACATGCAAACTTAAATGTTTAAATGCTGATATCAATTAAGAGCCATGAATGATGCATGTTGCTCCCATCTAAGTTACCATATTTCGAAAAATGGTATAACTATTCATTCACCTGATGAGTGAGCAGAATAAATTTCAAATTCAAAGTGCTGATGTGGATGATGATTTTGCATGTTTTTGTGATGGGGGGGGGGGGGCTCCAAAATTTCATGAAATATTAGCATTTTATAGAAATTGTTTATGTGAATTTTTTGTAAAAAATCATACAATTCTTTTTGGAAGGATATGTTGCCTCTCCTTGAACTTGATTGTAATTTGATTCAATTCAATTCAATTCCATTTAGCCCATCATTAAAACAGACAAATACAGAAATTTTGATGCATTTAGATCTTGTTTCAAGGATAAAATTGCGAATGAGGAAAGAGATTGAGCACTTAACTAAGTACCTGTACCTTGTTTTTCTTTCCAGCTTGTTCTTGAATAAGGGATTTGTCATGACATCTTCACCATCTTCAGAACAGCAAGGTCTGTGGCCCAGACTGTATACATGTAAAGATAGTGAGAATACAGAACCTGCTGCTCCTGCTCCTGCTAGTGAAAGTACCTCGGCCCACTGTGTAGTGACTAGTGAAGTCGAATTTTCTGACAGCAGGAATGACAGTGATACTGAAGAACGTTTTGTGGTGCATGAGCGAATCAGATAGTGAAGGTATTTAGTTAGGACTTGTAGAAGAACTACTTGTGAAGCTTGCTAGTCATAAAACCTAAAGGCTCACTGTCCAGAAACAGAAGGGGGGGGGGGTCACTGATCATAAAATCATTATTCAAGTTCCGCTGTTCATAATGACAGATGAGAGGTTCACTTTTCATAATTCACATTAAGGGTCATGTATTCTAGGCTTATATAATATTTAAATGGTTGGCCTAAATTTGGTAAGGTGACTCAAAATAGAAAAATAATATTAAGCTTTGAAAATCGAGGGGGGGGGGAGGAGACGATCTCCGGGGATCGCCGCCTATGATTGATATTCATGATGACGACTTCGTGGTTTGGAACTTGGGACCAAGTTATTTTGATTCATCTATGCTGGAATCCAAAATTTGCCATCTTTCTGTCTTCATTGTATTATCTTCAGATCATTAACATATTTTTATTTCTTTTTGAAAGAAAACAAAATGTGCCTGAAGTTTTGTTACTTGTTTCATAGCACATGTGCATGGCCGTACACAGTGGCGGGGGGCTGCCCCCCCCCCCCAATTGAAAACTTACATTTTTATTGAAAATTTTCAAATAATTCACCAAAAGTGTGCACCAAATCCTTCAATTACACTTTTAAAATTGCATAAGCACCCTCATGACCAGCCCGGTCGCTTTGCTCCCTTGCTTTTGACTTTGAGTTGTCCCCCTCAGGAAAAAAATTCCATGTACGGTCCTGGACATGTGCACTCTACCATAAAAGCAATATGCCAGAAATCAACTATTAATATTAATTATTCAGTCTCTTTAGAGAGAATGGCAGAAACCATGTTTTATAGAAGGATTTCATCTGTGTCCTGTGCTATAAGCAGTACATCTTTGTCAGCTTTTAGGTTTCATGTTGGAGACTGAATGTACAAAATGTATTGTCTTATATGGTGTCCTTTTGTTTTCGTTGTATCTCAGGAACTCTTACATATCTTACTGAAGCTGCTTTTTAATCGAATTATACATTACTTGCATTTCGTTTAAATTTCATGAAGTTTCATTTTCCTGTGTAATGCAAATGAATATTTGTAATGATAGTGATTCATGTGAACATAAATAAAAAAAAAAAAAAAAAACCTAAATAAGAAATTTCCTTTCATATGTCAGACTGCAGAGTGAGTTTTAAAGAAGTATTGAAGTTTTGGACATGTGCAAGAGTGAAAAAGTGACTGAATAGATTTTTTGTAAAATTTAATGATCTGTTGGTGTCACACATTTTGTAGACTGTGTGTATGAAATGGCTAATATTCTATTAAACTTCTGAGCTGCATGAGAGAAAAGTGATTTTATAGTCTGTAAATCAGAATTTTAACTTCTGAGCTTTATGAGAGAATAGTAATGTTATGGTTTGCAGATCGGAATTTGAATTTATGAGCTCTATGAGAGAATAGTGATTTGATATCTTATAAGTTTGCAGATCAGAATGGATAATCAAGCCCCCCCCCCCCCCACCCCAAAATGGCAGTTCAAAAGAACCACCAGAGACCATGGAATGTGTGTTATTAATTAGGTTTGAATTGATAGTTTTTTGGGTAACAATTATGGTTATGTGTAACGGTTAAGGGTGTTTCACATCAGGCCTGCGTTGAGTTAGAATTGTTGCATACCAAGCAGGGATGGAGTCGAGACCGGCCTCGAGGCCACATTTTGCCGGCCTTGGCCTTGGCCTCGGTCCGAGTCACGTGTAAAAAGTCTATGGGAGAAATTTTTATCCAGCGGCCTCGTGACTCGGAAGTGCCGGCCTCGACTCCATCACTGATACCAAGTACGCAGAAATAGCCTCTGTAGTGTGTACTCTGGAAAAAAAAAAATGTTGTTGCGTGCAGGATGGATATTGAAAAACCTATTGCAAGAGTGAGGAGAAGTATGGATTTTTTGTTGGACTGGTGTAGGGTAGCGTACACTTGCGTAGGCAATTTGTATAATGCAGTGTTGCGTAGACTGGCGTAGGAAGGGTGGGCAGTTGCGTAGACTTGTGTAGAAATTGTGTTCCAGTTCAAGCTAAAATACATGTCATGTACCTCTGCGTTTTGTTACATGGGGTGGTGTATGCACAGCGTAGGGCCATGTAAGCTCTGAGTAGTCACTACGCAACTTTAGGCAAGGGCCGGTGTGAAAGGGGATTTCATACTGGGCCTTGTTGGGTAAGGGCTACGACAATCTTAGTACATGGCCCTACACAGTGCCTACACCATTGTGCATAACGGCACACTGCGGGATACCAAGGGACCCCATAAATCCATTTTTGCGTACTCCCAGCGCAGAGTAACGGAACACTGTTCCTACGCAAGTGTACACAGCGCATTTTAGCGTAATCTACGCAGAGCTGATGACTTGTGAAACCCCTTTAGGATATTTGGTTCAGTTCAGGGGTTAGGATTAGGGCTTCAGCGGGTTAGGGTAGTGTTTTGGGTTAGAAGGGCCGATAAGTTGCACAGATGTTCGCATTGTTACAAGCTTCACACCGGCTTCACACGTCAGCTATTTGGAGGTGCATTAGCTAAACAGCATACACAAAGCTGATAACGTGGGACTGAAATATTAAATCCCAGCTAATTTTTTTTAAAAATTGCGCGCTCAGTTTTGCTTCATAAGACAGCTTTAATTGCCACTTGATTGAAATACTAATGAAGTTCTAATTCTATTTTTTTCGTAAAGTTGCCTAAAATGCCTGTTTTCATGGAATAATTTCGACGGAGAAAATGCCTTCTCTCCGCGAAAGTCCGTCGACCTCTTCACTCTCGGATAGGGGAGCCAATCCGGTGGACGCATTCGCGGCGAACATAGAATATTGTCATATTCGTCAAAAATTAACTCTGCAAGGCAATGAGTTATTCGTTCACCTGACCCGTTCATAAAATATATCGAAATGACTTTATTTGTATCTGAAAGAGGAACATTTTCTCTTTTACGTCATGCCTCTTTCATCTTGCTCTCAGATTATAACACCGGTCTATTTTGCCCTCGTATTAAAGTGAAAATATGCATATTTTATGTTGTCTTTCTTCCTTATTAACCATACTTTGCATATCATATGCTTCAAATAGATCATCGTATTTCGAAAGAACAACTCTTCAGCTTTCAGACGATATATAACATAACGTAATTTACTGTTTCCATCACGCTTTATGGGAACGTTAAAAATTGGGTTTCATGGCTCATTACGTATTCATGTCAGCGAGGGCCATGCATACGCGTACGATAAATAAGACGACTTTTCTGTCCGTTGCGCCCTGACTGATATGTCGTGTCACCGGTAGAGCTAAAATAATGTTTGAGATAGCAGTTTGAGGGGATGTTACTGCTATGATGTTCTTTTAAAGACAGTCAGTCGTGGGCTCTCATGGGGAGTGGATCATAATTTACTGACACCAGACTTTGTGAAAAGCACTGGACATACCTGCAATGAAGCTAAATTTCTGGAGCACAGCGAAACCAGCTGTCCCACCATAAACATTCTTCGGCCTGCTTCGGGCAATGTCGGGGCAGGGAAAGTGAGATAATGACTTTTCCAAATGGGACGAAGGGTGGAATGTACAGAGCATTACATAAGGTCTGTTGGTCATTAAACTCATGGTGATGGACAACACCTGTTACTGGGTAAGCACAAATGGTGTCAAATTCCCCATGGAAGCCTAAGACTGACTGCCGTTAAACTGACATGTTATTGTAGAAAAAAATAACATGAGCTGATCGTAAACTCCTAAGGGACATCAGGTGATTTATTTAAACACTCGATAACATAAAATACGTATTAGAAGTATAAAAGAACAGCAGAAAGTGCAGTCTGGGTGTCCTGTCTGTCACGTTTGAATTACCTTGGTATGCTTTTTACATGTGTGAGCTAAGCGCACAAAAGTATAGGTTGTAAAGCAATTATGTTCGAAGTGGTCGTAACATGAGAACGATATATTTCATATTTGTTCTCTGAAGGAATCATGTTAAAATAAACATTCTGCAAGCAGAAAATCTTTAAATGGCCAAAGAACCTTTAGAAAATTCCTTGTCACTCAATATCGACATTGTAACTGATCAACATTTCGTTTCACTGTTTAGTGCACTACCATAATCGCCACAATAACACGTTTTCACAAACACACACACCCTCACTCACACATCCTCGATTCGAACGCAGATACCTTTGTATATTGCAGTAATAATTTACAAGTATGCTTTGCATTTTTTAAAATAGATATTGCACTCGAAAATCAGTACTATCACGGGCATGGTGGTTCAATTGATAGAGCGTCCACCTCATGAACGGGAGGTCGTGGGTTCGATCCCCGGCCGAGTCATACCAAAGACTTACAAAAATGGGACCTTCTGCCTTCTAGCCAGGCGCTCGGCATATAAGAAAGGAGAAGGGTAATAATAGCATATTATGTTATGCAGGGCCCGCTTGAAGATCAGCTGATAGCTGAAGTGGCTACCCTGGGTAAATTAGCGTTATTATTATTATTATTATTATTATTATTATTATTATTATTATCATTATTATTAGTAGTACTCAAATGCATCGCCATAAGAAACTAATCATTAAAGGTGGAGCAAAATCAACGAGTTATTTATAAGGGCTTTTTAGAGTTTGAAATAAATGCCTCAGTTATAGTAAACTAGCCTTATTATGGGAAAATTTAATATTTGTTTCTGTCGTCCATCTTTAATAGACTTGAATACGGACAGGGCATTGCTTGGTGGGATAACAGGAAAAAAGACAACATTTTGCAACATTTGATGTATGTGAATAACTGTCCTCATAATATTTTGTGACCTTCGAAGCTTTTCTCATAGCACAGGGCGATACATTGGTCAAGTATACCTTAGGTGCCACAGACCAGGTGAGTGGGTTAACAAGGCTTCAATAGAAGCAAAACAACACTTACATCTAAGCTCCTGCCATAGCGTCGAAGTGGAATTTTGGAACCATGGCTGAAATTATTTTCCATGCATAGTAGGTCCGGATGTTTCTGGAATGAACCCGCTTTTATTTAAAAAAAAAAAAACTTTGATAATTTCAGAACTCAAGGCCTAGAGATTGTCCCAATACTGTCACTTCATAAAGCTTTATCTACCTACGCACTAAGCTTTACAAATAATGTTAGCAACAATGACAAATGGCACCTTTAACAAAATGCTGAATTCAGTTCGGAAAAATTAAATAATGCAAATATTGAGTATTCAATTTATAGTACATAACTGTTCTTGTCTAATATTTTGACTTTTTTCTTCATTAAGCACTTTCATATTTCAAATATAAATGAAATAATTTATTGCAATTCACATGATTGTGTGTGATGAATAATTTTGCAAGACGTGCCCTCATGTCATTATGCGCAACGCTTTTCATGTCTTACTCCTGCAAAATCTGTTCAAGTTGGTTTTTATTTGTATCATGACTAATTACACAATTTTCATGTACTGTTAAGTTCAAAATGAAATAATATAGCAAATCAGAACAAAAAAAAAAAAAAAAAAAAAAAGACCACGCAATCATATTTGCAATGTATAACGATACATCCATACGCGCAAATTATCAATAACACGTTACGTTATCATTGCAGGTACACTGCAGATCAATTTGAATCCAGGTATGAATCGAGAAACTATTACTTCGCCGAACTATCCTTCTAACTACAGAAACCGTGCGTACATTTTGTGGGAAGTTAGATCACCTCCAAACAGTGCTACAACTGTTCACTTCAGTAGCTTTAGCACTGAGGGGTGCTGTGATTACGTCACGATCTACTCTGCAAACATCAACACAGGAAACGTTGATAATGCTAGACAGATTGGACGATATTCGGGTTCATCTGTACCAGCTGATGTGGTCACGGAAGACTCTTTTCTCTGGATCAAATTCACCAGTGATCATAGCGCAAATTATCGTGGATTTAGCGTTACAGTTTCATCAGGTAAATTTTTTTTTCGCAGTCATGCAGTTCTCTGTTGCATTTATATTGAAATGAAATGAAGGATGAATAGACTGTATCACGAGTGTTTCAAAAGGGCCTATTTATGATGGTTGATTAAAAGCAATAAACAAAATTTGCATAAATCATATGTAATGGCTTTTATACTTTTTCTCATGTAAATTCTATGTTTTGATTTGTGCGGGTGTGAGGGTGTGTGTGTATGTGAGTGTATTTTTGGTTGAATAGGGATGTAGGCCCTATAGGTTCATGTTTTTATTGATGCAGTACATATTTTTTGAAAGAATCTATTTTCTGTTGTTACTACCATCTAGGTATTTTATCATTATTACCATTTCAGTTTTTTCTTCTAAATTTAAGTTTTTTTTAACAAAAAGAATTCTTGTATCATGTTAATGTTCTCGTGGGCAATGGTGGCATTAATATTCACTCTTGAAACTAAAAAAAGTTTGTGTTTGGTTATTTGCTTTTTTCTAATTCATTCTTCAGCATTATTGTATAGCTTATACATTTCTTTGATGTCCTAACCTCTCTCCAGAATGCACAGATGGAGTCAGTGATGATGGAAGTACATGTTCTGGTTAGTATGCGCAGCTGAAGCTTTCTTTCCAATATATTGTGCTTGTTCATTTTCATTTTTATTTCGTTATTATTTTTCAGAATATTTGATCCCTCATTACACCAATGACGAAAACCGGGAAAAATAAAAATGAACATTTACGATTTGTAATTCGTGTTTTCCCGAATTCCCATACGTCTACAAGAAACCACACACTCGGGAAGTCATTTTTCCATCTGCTTGCTAGGGTCAAACTCACCAAAAAGCTTATAAAGAAAAACATCAAATGAAACGTTAAATGAGATGTTACAGATTTCTTCAAAAATATATGTGAAACCTATAATTTTTTTTAAAAATGAAACCACAGCTTCTCGAATATCTTACTTCCGCATTGATCTGACACACACATACACACACAAGCACGCGTATACATATATATATAAATATGTGTATATATATATATATATACACACACACACACTCACATTTGTAATCCATATTCCATGTGACTGATGTTGATTGGAAATTTAAACTAACATCACGTATACGCATGGCCGGCGGAACCGGGGGGGGGGGCGGGGGCCCGGGCCCGCCAATATTTGGCAGAAAAAAAAAGAGAACAAAAATGGGAGAGAAAAGAAAAAAAAAAAGAAAAAGAAAGAAAGGAAAGAAATAAAAAAGGAAAAATGGAAGCCCTCGCTCACTCGCATTTTAGGCCTATTGTATATGCCAGTTATGTCATTGATAAATATTTTAATACTGAATTAACTTAAACTGAAAATATCGGATATGTGTTGATAAACATGCCCTGATAGGAACCATAAATATTTTCGCCCAGTCTAAGTTTGGAGTATTCAACAGACAATTCCATTTATCTACGGATTTAGAGGGTTTAAAAATTTGTTCAACTCTTAATCTATGAATATACCGACAGACTTTCGTCACCTTCATTATATTTTTAATCATTGTCTCTTGAGATGTTAGGAAACCATTTTCACTTTCAGGGATATTTCCAATTAAGGGGAATAGCTATTTTAACGGAATAAAATTCTACAAAATTGCATTCAAATTTGTATTTCTTTCTGAATTCAAGAAAGTTCAAAACATTACCATTTCCATCAAGAAGGTCTGATAGTGTTAATATACCTTTGTCGTACCACGACTTTATAAACAACACTTTTCATTAACACGAATCAGAGTGTTATTCCATATACTTTGTCGTCTGCAGTGAGAAATATTGATTTGCGTATTAAGCGTTAAGAAAGCCCAAGCCTGGGCAACTTCTCGGATGAAAATTTTTTTTATTGAAGATAAACTAGCATCATCATTATTAATATTACTGTACCAGAAAAAATTTCCTCCAAATGGAGCCAAATAATGTTCATAAAAAACATTTCCTTTGCCCAAAATTATTTTCATCAAGCAGACGTTTAACTCAAGCTATCTTTAAGCCTGAAATAATTGAGGGTAAATGTGACATTTTTAAACCTCCCTCCACATAATCCCCAATTAAAGTCTTACGGTTTATTTTGTCAGGTTTTCTATTCCAAATAAATTTGAAAAGTAAAGATTCGACCTCTTTTGTAAAGGATTCAGGCGGTTGTGGAAGGACAGAAAGTAAATAAATCAATTGAGATATTCCCAATGATTTTACTATGGTAATTATTTCTATGGGGGTTAAGTCTCTCATTGACCAAGAACGAAATATATTTTTTATTTTTTGAAGTTTGGGTACAAAATTTAATTCAAAAGTGTTCTTTCAAAAGCACCGAAAATTGTACACCTAGAAACGTAGTGATACCCATGTTAATCGTTAACCCAGGTGAAGTTATGTCTGGTGGATGAGCTTTATAATAACCTAAAATTAGTAGCTTGGATTTATTTCTGTTTAAAGCTAAGCCGAGAGACATTTAAATCTTTCTAGAATGTCTAAAACTCTGAATAGATCATTACGGCCTTTAAGATATAACACCGTATCATCCGCATAAGCATTAAATTTGATTTCTGTATTGTTTATTTTTATTCCTTTTATGAAGGGGTCTCTTCTAATTTTAGACTTAATACTTCACTCCTATGATGTAAAGGAGTGGACTTAACGGACATCCTTGCCTTACCCCACACGTAACTTTAAAATATTCCGAGGCATAACCATTGTTAATCACACATGAGCAAACATCATTATATAAAACTGTAATGCAATTAACCAGGTCAGTGCCAAAATTGAAAAAAAAAAAACCATAGTGCTTTCAGAATGAATGACCACTCTACCTTATCGGATGCTTTTTCAAAATCTGCAAATAGCATCAAACCAGGGAGATTATATTTATTTGTAAATTCTATCGCGTCCAAAGCTAGCCGAATATTTTCTCCAATAAATCTACCCGGTAAAAATCCAGTTTGCTCATTACTTATAATGTCCGGCAAGACTTTTTTTCATCCTTAAGGCGATGCATTTGGCAATGAGTTTATAATCAGTGTTTAAAATTGAGATTGGTCTCCAATTATTCAAATATATTGGGGTTTTTTTTTCCTTTCTTCGGGATGAGATAAATAACACCTCTTCTTTGTTCGAGTGACATAAAACCATGCTTAAATGAGTAATTAAAGCTGCGAAGCATGAAAATGCCGATATCCTTTAAAAAATGAATTTATAAAATTCGGCCGAAAAACCGTCAGTGCCCGGACTTTTGTTGTTATTCATAGTTTT
This sequence comes from Echinometra lucunter, assembly GCA_029962745.1. Lineage (NCBI taxonomy): Eukaryota > Metazoa > Echinodermata > Echinoidea > Camarodonta > Echinometridae > Echinometra > Echinometra lucunter. Next base: position 28,789 of record JAPZVO010000348.1, read on the forward strand.
TAGAGCATCAATGCATTCTTGTACAGTTATAAGACCTTCACATTTTTTCTGCAAATCATCACAGAGTTTAGGAGATTCTATATTATTCGATAAGAAATCGTCAATATCCAGAGAAGGCTGATGGCAGGTTGAGTACACTTTTTCAAAGTACTTTTTGGCCGTAAACAAGATATTTCTGCTTGATGTCACAGTTTGTCCTTCATCATTGATAAGTTTAGTAATTGTTTTTTCGCCTTTGGTTTCTTCTTTCTAAATTAATAAAATACTTTGAGTTTCTTTCACCGTATTCAACCCACGAAGCGCGAGATCTAATGATACTACTTTTCGTTCTTTTATTGTATAATAATTCTAATTCTTCTTTATACTGTTTGATTTCGTTTAAGAGAGTGACAGATTTAGATAAACATTAGCGAGCCTTCAAATCAGCTATTTTGTTGAGCAACGTAGTTTCCGCCTTTCTGGACTCTTTTGATCTTCTTATTGAATATGCATTTGTAATTGAACGTAATTCACATTTCAAAAAATCCTAAAACGTGTTAGGATCCAAGTTTTCTGCATGGTATTTTTGTGTCTTTTCTATATGCTGACGAATCAGTTATACATAAATCTCATCTTGAAGGAGTGATACATTGAATTTCCAGAACCCACCGCCTCTACGTCCACTGGATGGAACAAATTCTATATCAATAGCTGAGTGATCTGTTTTAAATCCAGGCAGAATTTTTGCGTTGTTTTTGTGACAAAAGATTGCTTGAAACTGAAAAGAAGTCGAGGCGACAAAACACATTTTGCGCGTGCCATGTGAACATTTGTATATTAGGATTTCTCATTCTACATACATCGACTAAGTCATATTCTTCTATAGCTGTTTGTAAACTTCTAACTGAATTAAAATTGGTAGACAAGCGACCTCCTTTCTTGTCTTTAGAAATATCTAAAACGAGATTGAAATCACCTCCCAATGTAATTGATTCACAGTCAAAATTTTGTAAAGTTGCAAAAATGCTATCGAAAAATGAAGGGTCGTCAACATTTGGACCATGAATGTTTACAAGAGTGATCTTCTGACCATATATAATAGTATCTAATATTACGTATCTTCCATCGTTATCGCATGTGACCTTTTCAAAGTGAATTTCATGAACATTTTTAAACAAGACACAAACACCTCTACTGTTCGAGCTGCCATGTGAGCAAAATGTATAACCTTCATCCCAATCTTCTTTCCATTTATATTGTTTCTGGAGTTGAATGAGTTCCTTGCAAAAAGAATATATTAGTTTTTTTCTGCCGTAACCATTCAGAAACTTGAGACCGCTTATGGAAATCGCCAAGACCATGTGCATTCATGGAGTAAATACTGAGACTACTCATCGTCAAAGAAAGACATAAGCTGTTGTGCAACAGGTGGACATTCGATACGCCGAGTCTGCGTGTACAACAAGATAAAAGAGAACGTGCATCTTATAGCGTTTAAGAAAAATATGCGTAGGTCACACCTTTTTCGTGAATCAAATGGTAGATGTATTTGCATGTTACAAAGAATGCCTACATTCTTTGTCTCTGGCCAAAAGGTAAACAGTGCATGTTCTTAATCATCATAAGGACATCCCGTGATTACATATGACTATTCAAATGACTTGAATCTTGAACCAAGCTGTAGTCTACTGTACAATATTGCATGTATCATAAAAAAAAGAGGAAAAGGGCTTGACATTTACATAAGGGCTTCGTTGCAATAATATAAAGGCATATATAACTCCCATGCAAAAAGTACAAACACTTGGCATCTGATTATCCGAATTTTGATTACATGGAGCTCTTGAATAGATTTGTATCTGATTTATATTCCTTTGCAGTTTCCTTCTTTAATTTTGCTCAAAATAATGACTCACTAAATACTTCAACGATCAAAGCCCGTGAAACTGTAGTAAAATGTCTAAAACCCAAGAGCTTCCGGAGGCTCTGCCCCTGAACCCCACCGGGTCGTCGCTTCTGGATCCAATCGCGTAGCCAGGGGCCCGATGGGGGCGGTTGTCGCCCCCACCCCAAAAACCGCCCCAAAAAGATTTCTAAAAGCGTTAGCGAGAAAAGAAAAAAAAAATAAGAGAATGTAGGAAGAGAATGAGCAGACAAGAAACGATGACAAAGACACGTTGGAGCTTCCGTGCTTCGCGCGGGAGGGGGGAAACTCCCCCCTTCGTGCACCCTCCCCCTACGGAGCGCTCAGTATGTCATTCGCACGCTCTGCGTGCTCACTGCCGCCTGAAAAATGAAATCCCACCAAGCGACTGGTTGCCCCCCCCCCCCCCCCCCATTTGAAAAACGTTCTGCCGGCCCTGATACGAAACGGGCCCTTCCCCAAACCATACCATTTTTCTGTTTACACTTAAACGCATCAAATCGGAAAAAAAGTGCACAAAAGAGATATAGCATCATTTGAAAACTTACGAGTGTTCTTTGATTTGAATGTCTATAAAAGCAGGCATTATGCTTAATAAAGATAAAATCTTGACTTGGCATCTTCACTGTCACATTCAACGCACTTTCATAGTCACACTCAACGCATATGTTTCGCACATGGATATGTGATTTTTTTTTTAAAGCCATGGTTAAAAATCAGAAATGGATGGCTATAGGGGTACCCTTGTATTATGTTCCTTTCTATCCCCTTGTCGATGTGATTCGGGAGTATAAAGCGATAATCACTTTACTTTGTATTCAGGTCATAAATTCTAAGACATTAACCGCTGAACCCTACAATTAACAGGTTCATTTATCAAAGACCCGATATAACTTACAATTAACTGATTTCCAAATTGCAAACAAGGCCTTGTGAGACTAAGGATAAATATTTTTGAGCATCAAAACGAATAAAACATCAATAACCATGTTATGATATCAGGGGCCAACCGGTTCCAGTAGCAAAAGGGTCAAAATATCCTTTCCCTTTTGGATGAAAACAACATCTAGATTCTGCCGTACTACTTGCAGGCCATCCAATGAGTTTATCGTTCTACTTTAGGCCCATGTTCTCGTTTGCACAACTAAAAATGGTCTCTACAAAGTATGTAAATAATTGAAAAAAAAGATATGGAACAAAAGTATTCAAATTATTTATTTCCGAAGGAAGTCAACGGAATTCATATGAGACTCTGATGAATATTTATGAGTCTTACAGAAATATTTTGGGGCATCAGAACAAATAACAAATCAATAACAGCAAAAGTTAAAAAATATCGAGATTACAATAAAAAAAAACGTAGCCGAAGAAAAAAACGCAAATAAACTTATAATACAGTCCAGATTATCAATATCCAGTTTCATCACTGAATTTCATGCTTCTAAACCTATCACTCATATTTAATTCAGACACTAACGAATGCGCACTGAATAAAGACAACTGTCACGATAACGCAAGATGTAACAACACCGAGGGTAGCTTTACCTGTACTTGCATTGAAGGATACAGTGGTGATGGGCTCTTTTGTGAAGGTGAGAATGTTAGAAAATTCAGAGAATTTTTAAACAAGACTTATTGCAAACCATAACCAATGGGGTTTTATAGTTTTAGGCCCGTGTTCTCATTGCCACCAAAAATGTGTCCCAAAATCCAAAAAAGATCTTTTAAAAAAAAAATTAAAAAAAGATAAAATATTGTTCAAATTATTGATCTGATTGTAGTTTAAACATTTGAAAAAAGTAATCTACTTGATATGAGACAACTTTAAATATTTATGAGACTAATACAAATATTTTGGAGCATCAAAACAAATAAAAAAAAAATAACAGCAGCAAAAAATTAAAAAAAAAGATCAAGATTACAATTAAAGAAACCCACAGCCAAAGAAAGAAAGAAAAAAAAAACTAAACATACAATAAATATTTCCAATATCCAGTTTCATCACTGAATTTCATGTTTCTTAACTTATAACTAATGCTTCATTTCAGACATTGATGAATGCGCATTGAATAGATACAACTGTCACGATAACGCAAGATGTAACAACACCGAGGGTAGCTTTAACTGTACTTGCAATCAAGGATACAGTGGTAACGGGATCTCTTGTGAAGGTGAAAATGTTTGAAAATTTAGAGTATTTTTAAACAAGACTTATTGCAAACCATAACCAGTGGGTTTATAGTTTTAGGCCTGTGTTCTCACTGCCGCTCAAAATGTGTCCCCACATCCATACTGATAATTAAAAGAGAGAGAGAGAGAGAGAAAACAATTGATAAAATGTTATTGAAATTATTGATCTGATTGTAGTTTATTAATTTTAAAAAAAGTAATTTACTTCATATGAGACAACTTTGAATATCTATGAGACTAACACAAATAGTTTGGAGCATCAAAACAAATAAAAGATAAATAACAGCAGCAAAATATTAAAAGAAGATCAAAATTACAATAAAAAAAATTCACAGCCAAAGAAAGAAAGAAAAAAAACCCCACAAACTAAACACAGACTAAATATTCCCAATATCCAGTTTCATTATTTCATGCTTCTAAACATATCACTCATGCTTCGTTTTAGACATTGATGAATGCGCATTGAATAGAGACAACTGTCATGGTAACGCAAGATGTAACAACACCAAGGGTAGTTTCACCTGTACTTGCAATCAAGGATACAGTAGTAATGGCGTCATTTGTGAAGGTGAGAATGTTTGAAAATTTAGAGTATAGATCTATCTTTAAAGAAGACTTATTACACACCATAACCAATGGGTTTATCATGTTTATAGTTCTAATTTAGGTCCGTGTTCTCATTGCGAGTAAACGTGTCCACACAATCCATACAGATAATTGAAGGAAAAAGAAAACAACTATCGATAATATTATCTGAATTATTCATCTGACTGTAGTTCACAAATTCAAAAAAATAATCTGCTTCATATGAGACAACTATTAATGTTTATGAGGCAAAAACAAATTAAAAAAAAATCAATAACAGTAGCAAAAAGATTACAATAAAAACCTCGTAGCCGAACAAAGCAAAAAACAAACTAAACATATAATGAAAATTCCCAAGAGGGGCAGTTGCACCCCAATCGTTCAAGAGGGAGGGGGCAACCATGTAAATGAAGCATCATTAGTGCTCTAAAAGGCAAACGTTCAACATTCAAATATGAAAATTGTTCTTACTTGGTCGCTACGCTCCCTCGTATTCTAATTAGATGCAATGTTTCTCAGTATTCAGAAATTCTCTCTATCATATCTGAAAAAGGGGCAGATGTTTGCTTCATTTATTTTTTTGTGTCCCCCCCCTCCCCGACAATACAGTTTGCGGTATTGCGATCACCTTTCCAGTCGTGTAAAAGAGCAGGTTATTCTAACATCTAAATTTTCTCACATTGTCTCTATATACATGCACCCCCTGTCTACTAATGGCGGTAAAAGAAAGGGGCAGATTTCCCCCTATCAAAAGGGGGAGAGGGAATCATCTTTGCCCCCCCCCCCCGCTCTCTCTCTCTCCCTCAACCAATAACACCACATTTTAGATCATAATACGAATAGCTTTCTAGATGTGATAGGTTTTCAGCAAGAAATAATCTGAATTTTCTTGCTTGCAAAGTTGCAAAAAAAAAATCTATTTTGCCTCCTCCTTCAGTGGGGCACCCTCGTAAGACAATATCTTATTTCGATGTAAACTGATGTATAATGAACTTTCCCTTGCTCTAAAATACATGGCCTCCACATTCCGTTTCTTTCGCTTGTCGTCTCGCCCGTCGGAAGGTAATTGCATATAATTATGATTAATAGTAATTTTCATTATCATAATGGATAAGTGCAATACCCCCCCCCCCAAAAAAAAAAAAAAAAAAAAAAAAACACATAAAACACCGACATTCCATAAACTAAAAAGTTTCAACTGGGCGGAGCGTTCCCGACTTGCATTTCCAAAGAAGTGGTGTTTTTTATATTAAACAAACCCTGTCTACCAAAGACGCCACAGGCTGAGGAAGGTGAATAGATGCTTTACTTTGTACATGTTGTAAATCAACTTTCGCCCCCCCCCCCCCCCTTCATTAGCTCTCACGAGAAAAAAAATGTTGTGAACTACTTCTATAGCGAAATGAGCGATGTATATTTCACATCCTTTTCTCGCCTGGTCGCTATGCTCTTGCATATTAATGCGGCCCGCATAATTCATTGTTCTTAAGCACTTAGAGATCCTGCATGACTGGTGTACCTTTGAATAAAGTCTCAAGTCATAACATGAAGGCTGTGATTGTGATACTGAAGAGTTACTTTTCGGACAAAAAGTGTAGGCCCCAATTCAAAAATGTGCTGGTATGCCATTCATAACGTCCCATCGCCATGCCCGATCTCCAAACTCTCACGCCATCCTACCATGCTACCAGCGGTGAACAAAATATTTCAGTCCTCATGAGAGATGATGGGAAACAATATATGATAACCGCGATCAAATGAAGCCAAGTTTCTTTTTTTTATTTTCTTAATGAAAAATTCTAAACCTTCCACTTTTTAGATATAAAGAAATATGTGTAAAAAGGGAGGGGGGGGGGGGGGAGAAATGTGCTTGTTCGGGGGTGGGTGGGCTGGGGCTGTATTCTGGTAGTATTTGAGGTAGGCTCCCACGAGTGTTTGTCCCCCCCCCCCCCCTTCGCCCTAAGCTGGGACCCTTCCGGCTCGCCTGTCTTAACCAATCAATTATACTTCATTTCAGACAAGGATGAATGCGCATTGAATAGAGACAACTGCCACAATAACTCAGTATGTAACAACACCGAGGGTAGCTTTACCTGTACTTGCAGGACTTATTGCATACCATAACCAATAGGTTCATAGGCCCATGTTTTCGCTGCCACTAATGTGTCCTCACAAATCATAAAGATATAACTGAAAACAAAAAACGGGAAAAAACTATCGATCAAATATCATTCGAAATATTAATTCCCGATTGTAGTTGTTGAAATCGAAAATGTAATCAACTTCATATGAGACACTTATAAATATTCATGAGACTTTCACAAATATTTTGGAGCATCAAAACAAATTGAAAAGTCAATAACAGTAGGAAAATTTCAAAAGATCAAAATTACATAAGAACCAAACAAAGCAAAAGCAAATAAACAAACTTTACATGCAATGAAAATTCTCAATATTCACTTTCATCGTTGATACTCTATTTCAGACACTGATGAATGCGCATTGAATAGAGACAACTGTCACGATAACGCAAGATGTAACAACACCGAGGGTAGCTTTATCTGTACTTGCAATGGAGGATACAGTGGTGATGGACTCACTTGTGAAGGTGAGAGTGTTTGGAAATTCAGAGTACTTTAGGAGAGCTCATTACATACCACAAAGCTTTACAAGATAAGCCTCAATTTAGTTCATGAATTCACATGAGGCACTGATGAATTTTCACTGAAAAGAGACTACTGTGACTGCTACGCCCTATATAACAAAACTAAGGGTAACGTTGAATGTACTTGCAATCAAAGATACACAATCTAAGACCAAATCGGAATCAGGTAAAATTTCACCTATCCCCTCGTCGATATGTATTCATCCATAATCATTTTACTTTGTAATTAGGTCATTAGGTCATTAGGTCTACAACCTTATAATACTTGCAGTAATATATTAATCACTAAAGCCTACAATTAGCAGGTTTCGCTAAGACCCGAAATGACTTACAATTAACTGATGGCAAACCCGAAACTTAAGCCCCTGTTTTGGGGGCCTTGTTAGACTAACGAGACATATTTTGGAGCATCAAAATAAGTAAAAATCAGTAACAAGACCTAAGATTTTTTAAATGATTAAGATTCCACAAACAAAAAAATGAAGGAAAGTAAAATCTAAAAAAAAAAAAAAAAAAAAAATCAACATACAATGAAAATTCTCAATATTCACTTTCATCGTTGATACTCTATTTCAGACACTGATGAATGCGCATTGAATAGAGACAACTGTCACGATAACGCAAGATGTAACAACACCGAGGGTAGCTTTATCTGTACTTGCAATGAAGGATACAGTGGTGATGGACTCACTTGTGAAGGTGAGAGTGTTTGGAAATTCAGAGTACTTTAGGAGAGCTCATTACATACCACAAAGCTTTACAAGATAAGCCTCAATTTAGTTCATGAATTCACATGAAGCACTGATGAATTTTCACTGAAAAGAGACTACTGTGACCGCTACGCCCTATATAACAAAACTAAGGGTAACGTTGAATGTACTTGCAATCAAAGATACACAATCTAAGACCAAATCGGAATCAGGTAAAATTTCACCTATCCCCTCGTTGATATGTATTAATCCATAATCATTTTTCTTTGTAATTAGGTCATTGTCTACAACCTTATAAGACTTGCAGTAATATATTAATCACTAAAGCCTACAATTAGCAGGTTTCGCAAAGACCCGACATGACTTACAATTAACTGATGGCAAACCCGAAACTTAAGCCCCTGTTTTGGGGGCCTTGTTAGACTAACGAGACATATTTTGGAGCATCAAAATAATTAAAAATCAGTAACAAGACCTAAGATTTTTTAAATGATTAAGATTCCACAAACAAACAAAAAATGAAGGAAAGTTAAATCTAAAAAAAAAAAAAAAATCAACATACAATGAAATTCTCAATATTCAGTTTCATCATTGAATTTGATACTCTTAAACAATCACTCATACTTCATTTCAGACATTGATGAATGCACATTGAATAGAGACAACTGTGACGATAACGCAAGCTGTAACAACAACGAAGGTAGCTTTACCTGTACTTGCAATGAAGGATACAATGGTAATGGGGTCTCTTGTGCAGGTGAGAATTCAGAGTATTGCATATACAATAGAACTTTTCTATAACCACCAACTAGTATATTTTTGCTTTATGCCCATGTTATTGTTGCTACTAAAAAGGTCTCTGCAAAACAGTGATTGGAAAAAGAACAATTATTGATTTAATTCATTTATTGGTATCCGATTGTAGCTGATAAGTTTGAAATGTAATCAACTTCATTTGAGACACTGAAGAATATTTGTGAGACTTACGATAAAAGGATATAGATAATGAGGTTTAAAAAAAATCACTTATCCCCATCGTCGTCGATATCAGTAATTCTGGAGTTAGATGATGAATACTTTTCGTTGTATTTAGGTCATAGTCTACTACATTAGAGTACTTACAGTGATATTTTAACCACTAAAGTCTACAATTAACAATCCACTAAGACCCGATATAACCTACAATTAATGGCAAGCCCGAATCATATTCCTCTAGTTTTCGCCAGCCTTGTGAGAATGGATATTTAGCTTGTTTAGGAGCATAAAAACAGCAAAAAAAAAAAAAAAAAAAAAAAAAAAAAAAAACAAACGAACAAACATTAATAACAAAAGCACGAAAAATGTCAAAAATAACAACCAAAACAAAACAAAACAAGACAAAACTTTTACATGCAGACAAAATTCTCAATATTTGGTCTCATCACTGAATTTGATGCTTTTAAACAGTCACTCATACTTAATTTCAGACATTAATGAATGCACAATGAATAGAGAAAACTGTCACGATAACACAAGATGTAACAACACCAAGGGTAGCTTTACTTGTACTTGCAGTGAAGGATACATTGGTGATGGGGTCTTTTGCGAAGTCGAGAATTTTTGGAAATTCAGAATAATTTAGTAGAGCTTATTGTATACCATAAAGCTTTAAAAGATCAGCATCAATATGGAGTTAACTTTTCGTTTTTTGTAAGGCCCATGTTCTTGTTATCATTTCAGATGTGTCACTGCAAAACATATCGATAACTCGAAGCATAAAAAAAATTAATTAAAATACACTTACCCAAGAAAGTAAACACCTTTTCAAGTTCAGATTCTTTCACCTAACATTTATAAGACTGTAATGAATTCAAATAGATTATATGAAATTAAAGGAAATTTAATTTCCCTTTCACCCTATTACAGTAATCATGGTAATATGAAGATAAATTTTATGTAGGTGCAAAAGTAATAATTGCAAAAAAGGAGTAATCTGCTGTTCATGTGTTAATGCCCGTGCGCATAACATAGGAAACAAAATATCAAGCTTACACAATGGCTTTGTCATAGAATGAAAGACAAAATTGTTTAAACTGCATGGTTCCTGGAACCAGGAATACGGAAGAACTGTGAGAAATGTTGCTATTTCATGTGTCCACAGCAATAATATCCAAGGTGCACAAACGCTACAGACATGCTGGTAGTGTCAAAGATCGCCCGAGGTCAGGTCGTCCAAAGGTAATCACACCCGCGGACAAATCAGGACAATTGCACTTCGAAGACGATTTGTAACTGCGCCAGCCATTAGGTCATAAATCCATAAGGTCAGAGGACCAGGGTGCTCGCAGTGGCAAATGGGAGGGGGGGGGGGAGGCATGAGACGGGGGCGCCACATTTTTTAGAGGGGGCAAAAAAGCCAAAAAGCCAAAGAAAAAAAAAAAACAGTCAAACAACATCCTTACCCACAAAATAAAGATTAATTTCAACTTTATTGGATTTGTTTTTATTGGCGTCAGAAGTGAGAAAGGGCGTAATTTCAGCGTTTTACCAACGGGTATCAACACAAACCATAAGAAATCGACTTCATGCTCAAGGAATCAAATCAAGAAAACCAGCAAAAACCCGCTCTCACACTTGCTCACAGAGAAGTAAGACTACAGTGGGCAAGGATCCATGAGAGATGGACAAGGGCTGAATGGCGCCGAGTGCTCTGTACAGATGAGTTCCGGTTCTCTCTTCACTTAAACAATAAGGGCAGTGTGATGGGAGGAAGCGGAATGAGAGCTTTAAGGATGCCTGTGCCGAGAAAATGCAGCAGGGACGCAGAGGGAGTGTCATGGTATGGGGAGGCATCACAGATGAGGACCGTACTGAGATGGTCATTCTTAAAGGAAACTTGAATGCGGAACGGTACATCAGTGAAGTTCTCCAACCCGTAGTAGTGCCATTCGTGGAGAAGAATCGAAGAATCCGAGCACCATTTCCATGGCCGATAATGCACGTCCTCATCACGCCAGAGTTGTCCTTAGGTTCTGGGGGAGCAAAACATCAAGCGACTGGATCCATGCCCCCCCCCCCCCCCCTTCGCACGATATGAACCCCATCAAGGTAATATGGGACCAACTCGGGAAGGCCGTAAATGAGCCCATCCGTCTGATGACACCTTCCAAGACTTGGGTCGGTACCTGACCGAGGAGTGAAGAAAACTTCTACAGGAGAGAGTGATATGCGCCGTCGACGTACTGCACTGATTTACAGTTAGGCCTGGAGTGGCCCAACAAGATATTGACATTCAAGAGAAACAGACTTGAAAGAAAGTAAGAAAGATATTGGCTCTTAAGAAGAAATATCATTGTTTTTAATAAAAATTTTCTTTTCTAAAGCAATAAACCATGCAAACTCTAAGCTTGATTTGACTTACATTTTTGTTCAGTATGACTATAAATTTCAATTTGTTTGGCTTCTTTGTTGTTGTTTTTTGAGCAATTTAGCGATTTATGCTTTTGCACCTTGAAACATATACATAATTGTGTTCACTCATCCGTGTGTTCACCTACCACGCTGAAAAACATTTAAATTTCCTTTAGTTTGCAACATGATTTATTGAGGTTTACTGAAGTCTTATATGAAAAGAAAAAAGAGAACTTGAGAAAGTGTTTACTTCATTATTTTTGTTGATTGTATTTAATTTGTTTTACGAAATGAAAACATAATCAACTTCATCTGAGGGACCGAATGAACAGTCACTGAAAAGGAACAACTGTGACAACTGCGCCCTATGAAACAACACCGAGGGTAACTTTAAACGTACTTGCCATCTAGTATACAAAAGCGATGGCGTCGCTTCTGAAGGTGAGACCAAATTGGGGAAAAATAATTGAATAAAACTAAACCTATCCGCATCATCGATATGATTCTGGGCAATTTAACGACAATCACTTTACTTTGTATTCAGGTTATTGTCTATAACCTGAAAAAGGCTTAAAATAATACATTAACCACTCAAGCCTACAATAAACCGGTTCCGCTAAGACCCGATATTTTTACTGGCGAACCTTTTATTCAGCCTTGTGAGTTTTACGATAAATAGACAAATGACACAATCACCCATGCTTCATTTCAGACACTGATGAATGCACATTGAATAGAGACAGCTGTCACGATAACGCAAGATGTAATAACACCGAGGGTAGCTTTACCTGTAATTGCAATCAAGGATACAGTGGTGATGGCCTCATTTGTGAAGGTGAGAATTTTTGGAAATTCAGAGTATTTTTAAGAGGGTTCATAGCATAACATAAAGCTTCACAAGATTAGCTAGCCTTAATTCTCTTTTAACGAAACGAGCTTGTCGTGTTGCTTCATGCCCTGGTCCTCGTTGTCTATTATCTTCTTATAAAAATAGATTAAGGAACAAATGAAGCTTAACGTATTGATGAATTATGTTTAATTTATTCCTATCGATTCCCTGTGGAAATGAATAATAACGTGCAATGGACGCTAGTTTCTTTCAGACACTGATGAATGTTTATTGAAAAAGTGAGAACTGTGACGTGTACTCCTTATTGTGAAAAGGAAATGAATAGAACTAGTTCATACAACGTTTACATCATCCTCAATATTAACAATGCCGAACCGGTAAAAAAATTATTTTGAATTATTACCTTGATCATTGTAAAACATTTTGATGAGATACTATAAAATGTTTAGTTATGTCTAAAAGTCGGCTGTTTGAGACAAGAAACTCATAATTTCTGTTCTTTGTGACATGGAAAAACTGCATTTATGCCTTTCCCCTTCATTGTTGAGGAACATGGATCCCTCCATTTCCATAAGAACTGATACTGTATCTATTCTTTTGTAGATTTACTTTGTTTCATATTTCAAATTATGTAAACGTATTCTTTATATTTGAATATATATATATATATATATATATATATATATATATATATATGAATAGTTAAGTATGTTTGATATTTTTCCAAATTTGTTATTTGTTTTCGGTAAATGAAAAAAATAAACTCTTGAAGTCATGAACTCTTGAACATGAAATTTTCAACCATAATTTCAGAAATTGAATGCAGTAGGCCATCTATACCACGCGGTTCATCCATAAAAGGTCAGCAATCCAGATACAGCGTTGGTGGTGAAGTGCTTGTCAAATGTGACATAGGTTCTAGGAGTTACACTCTAAGATGTGAAGATGACGGTTCGCTGACTGGCCCTCAAATCGTTTGCCCGGATATAGTAAGAGGTATCTTTATATATGTATATCTGATTATCTTTATCTTTTTGTTTTCATGTACAGGAAGATATGAAGACTAAAACTACTTTCCAGAAAAGGTATTGGATGCATATAAACCCCCTCAAAACAGTTATGCATTTCAAAATTGAGGGATGATATCTTTCTTGTTACTGATATATGAACAAGGAAACTGGTATCATGGAAAAGCTTGATTGTTTCTCTTTACAATGATGTGCCATTTGTCGTGATCATGTAATCATGGAATGCGCAGAACTCCTGAATATTTGGCGAAGTCGGAAGTGGAATGTTGCAAAGTGCATTGTTTTCATCTCCATATTTTTGAAGACGTAACACCTGCGTAATGTCTTTTGAATACGCTGAGGTGGCAGTGCATGTCTTGCATGCATGTCAGGTTTGTAATGCTTTTTTCTTTAAAGGGTGAAATAGTTTCAGGGATGTTCAAATGGTCATTGATGAGCACCAAAGACATGAATGGTGTTATCTCCTTTTGTTTGGAAAATGAAATTCGCCTTGAATAATTTCTGTATGAGTTAGAGCTCCAGATTACTGAGTGGTCCTTGTAAGATATAAAAATGACAATCCTATCGAACCTCCTTAAGGCCCAAGCAATGGGACAACTCCAAACAGGTGGATCCCAAAACAATGTTGCGGCCTGGATCGGGGTGAGCACCTGTACAATATCAAGACTGCGTTAGAAATTTCTGGAAATGGGAAAAGTTAAAGGCAGGCCGAGGAAAGGGTGTAAAAAAGACAACCCAGCGGGGATATCGGTATATCACCATGATCAAACTGTCTGCATTAAGGAATCGAAGGCAATGGGGATATCGGTATAATATCACCATGATCGAACTGTCTGCATTAAGGAATCAAAGGCTATCCGCAAAGAAATCAGTGAAGCAGATTTGCAAGAAGATCAGGCAATCGGTAACCGGCTTCATGCAACCAAATTGCGGGTTCGTAAAGCTGCAAGAGTAATAAATGCATTCCACCATAATGCCCGTATGCACTGGTGTAATGAACACTTGCGATAGAACCAGGAAATGTGACAATCTGTTCTCTTTTCCGATGAGTCAAGATTCTGTCTCAGGAAGCTGGACGGCAGGATCAAGGAATGCTAAGTCCTGGCGATTGATTTGCGGATTGTCGCGTAGACTTTCAATCACGACTGTATCAACATCATTCAAAGTCAATCCATCCAAAAAAAAAATAAATAAATAGAAATAATTCATTATTGAAAACAACAAACTTTGCAACATTTTATTTCGACCTTGGTGCAATATCAGAATTACTGCGCATTCCATGCTTGCATAAGCATTACAAATGACATATCATTAAAGAAGAAAAATCATGCTTTTTACTGATGATGACGCAACAAGAGATATATTACTCCTTAAACTTGAATTGAAGAACTTTTTGAGGGGCACACATACACATGCACACACACACATGTATATATAAATGCAAAAAAATCCAAAAATGGTAGACCAGCTCTGGGGAATTTTGGTTCATGCTATTATTCTCTCAGTTGATCTCATATATATAAATATATATATATATATATACATACATATAAACAGTGAAAGGGGCCCTTAACAAAACGTGTGGTGCAGTGCTTCATATAAATAGAAGAAAGGAGACCATGAAGTGAAACGAAGCCCTCTTATCCTTTTATTAAGATAAGCCTTCGGCCGGAAGGGCTTTCATCAGGCCTGTACAAGTGAAAAAGCGTTCTTTTTCGCCTCTTTTCCTCTTCTTTCACGTTTAAGCTTCTTCTTCTTTTTTTGTTACATAATGTGCGCCTCTGCATGTGATGAGCTAACACCAAGGATATCAGCAGAGAACGCGCTCAGTTTATTCATTTTTCATTATTATTACTATTTTTATTGTTATTATTAGAGATAAATAATACTAAAAGTAACGTCGGTAAGGCAATCAATGATTTTTTTTCTTTTCCTTCGTTCAAGGAAAAACAGCATGTGAGGCTCCGGTCATTCCTGACTCAGCGATTCAAGATCCTCTACCAATATACAACTTTGGTGATACAATAAATGTGACATGTGACATAGGACCTGGTTGGTTTGTTTTGCAGTGTAACGGCAGTGACTTATGGAGTGGACAAGATGTCATTTGTCCCCCATCAGACACACATTCTCCCGGTAAGCACCTGTCTTTGCTATTTCTGTCTAAAAGGGGATTAAGTTCACTGAAATAAAAATAGCATTGAAAGAATTATGATGATAACGATAAAAACATCGCACAGCAAGGTAGGATAGAAACGAATTTCTTACTGCTCCGTATTTACAAAATTATTCTTCTATTTTCCGTTTTTCCCACAGACTGTAAATTGCCAAGTATTCCTGAAGTGGCAAATATTGTCGACCCACGAAATACGTACATGGTAGGTGAGGTTCTGAATGTGACCTGTAACGATGGCTCTGATTGGTTTATTTGGAAATGTCACGAGGACGGACAATGGCATCATGACGACATACAGTGCGGAAGAGATGGTAATGTCTTATATTACCCAATGTACAACATTTACAATTCTCTCTTTCCCAATTCTATCTGTAGGGGAGAAAAAGAATGCAAACTAGCAAAAAAGCCACCACATTACAACACAAAGAGGAAATAGAGAACAAAAACAATAACAAACAACACCCCCCCCCCCCAAAAAAAAAAAAAAAAGAGAAATGATTTACGTGTTGTACATGATAACCTACAATGCAACACTAATTTGATTTGGTTTTCCTTATTTTTCGCAAAGATGTACACATAATTATTGAAGCATTTTCAAAGCATAGAAGTTAGAAAATAACATCATGCAATATTTGTAGAAAACAGAACTAAAATATACAGAAGAATGTTGACATAATTATACAGAAGAATCCTTAAATCAATACACATATACGCAATTTTTACCTAAACATACAAAACAATGTTGACCTAAATTAGAACGGAGGGACATGCTGTAGAAGCAAAGCTTGTTAGTCGCATGCCCGTGAAATCTAGTTGTGTAAAATAATATATATAAAAAAAAGATGAAGAATAACTAAAGCAATATGATATTAATAATGATAATACATTGGAATTATACGTGTACGTTAACAGAATGCTTGAATAAATTTACACTAAAAAGTAATGTGCTGGGGGGGGGGGGAGAGATAGATCGAAAAGGCATGCAAGGCATTTGTAAAATTTAGGAGAAAAGGGAGTTATAGGAAAAAATGTTTTCTTCCCGCCAGTATAAAATTTCTAGGCTTGATTTGTCGGTAGGGCATACTGGCTGAGGAGACATTTTTCAGTTTGATTTCAAAACTATTGAGGCTGGGGATTGTTTAATTTCGTTGTTTAAGGAATTCCAATATGGAGAGTCAGAGAAAACCGTGTACTTTGCGCAAAAAAGTGTTCTTGTTTATAACGATAGGTGATAAGCATTAGCATAAGTCTTGTAGGATAATAATGTACAGTCTTATTCTTGTGGAACCTATCAGCGAAAATGACGAGAAGATCGATTTAACCTGGTTTATACGTGCATTGGCCCATTTGGAAAAAACAAACACATAGATATTATCATTTGCTTTGAGAATTTTATTATTTTTTTTAAATAAAGTATCCGTGTGGGATCTGTGCATGAAAAGCAATCCTTCGGTTAGTTGTGTTTGTATTTCACAGCCCCAAGGCTAATACCGTAATTAATGTATATAATAATAAGGTGTTATATCATGTGAGTAAGGTGTTATACAAAGTGAGTAAGGTGCTATACATTGTGAGTAAGGTAGGAGAAGGAAGTATTTAGAGGAAAATGAAACCATGTGGAAAACATCAGTTTTGATCAAAAGAGAGGATAGATAGAAGCAATTTAAAAAAGCTCCATGAAAAGCGGTTTCGAAATGAGAAAGTTATGGAGGTTTGAAAAGTCTCAATTTATTTCCCATGGCGATCCTCAAATTGGCAATGTTGCTTCAAACTGGCAGGTTTAGAAGGACAACTCTCAAAATGTGTCTGTGTGCAAAATTTCATATTTTCTCCAAAATCTCTGCAGCTTGTCTTCTCAGCTCAAGATATATCATGGGAAAATTTATTTGACACAACATATGTTGCGTTCACAGAGATACAAGCAGCATCTTCAAAGAAAATGGAGAAAATATGACATTTTGTGTACAGAACATATCGAGAGTTGCCATTCTAAACCTGTGATTTGAACTAACATTGCCAATTTGAGGATCGCCATCAAAAGCAAATTGAGATTTTTCAAACTTGCATAACTTTTTCACGTCGTAACCGACATATCGAGACTACACAGTCTTTATTTTTGAGAACAGGATCGAGGAGCATTTGATTATAAACTTGTAGGAAATTTAGCCAATTTGATTGTGTAGGTCTATATATTATGCCTACATTAAGATTCCCCCCCCCCTCTTTGGTTGTTGATTTCACCAAAGAGGAATTCCAGAGTATCGCTAATTATTGTCATGTTGGGTTTGAGT
>JAPZVO010000349.1:0-46569 GCA_029962745.1 Echinometra lucunter
ATTCATCTGCGGTAATTTTATAACTCATATACCTAGAATAAGATCTAGAATTGTGCTTGTTCAAGAGTTATTTGTTTTGATCTTGTGGAAATTTAGATATAATTTATTTTTTCTTCTCTACTTCAGTATGTGCGTAGATTGGGGTAGATTAGGTTTTATTCATCACAGTTAGAAATATATTGACATGATGAAAATGAAAAACATACCAACAAGTGTGCAAACTCAACAGCAATGTTGCTACAATAAGCCTTCTTGAGGTGATCCAAAACTTCCTGTATTGTTCCTTCATCCTTCCCAATGTTGGCAATACCTGCAAAATAGAAACAAAAACAAAACACTGCAAGACAGTCAGCAACAGCAGCAGTTTCCTGTTTGAAGGCTAGTTAGTTTTTTTTTTTTTTTAATGATGTCACTGATACATGCCTAAAAGAAATACATCATGTCATTACACAAAATGATGAATGGATGGATACATGTAGCTTGTCAATGTCATCATCAATTATCAATAATTCCTTCTTTTTTTTAATGACCACTGATATTACATTTGTGTGAATAGAAGTAATGAGTAATGAAAATATCTTTTTGTTTGCAGTAGTGTTCATTCACTAACCTCTTAAATTGTACAGTTCATTGCTTTCAGGTGATAATCCATACAGTTTGGGATCCAACTCAGGCACTGGTCTGTATTTTTAAGGAAATAAAAAGATATAACACATACTAAAATCATTCATGAGATGTGCAGAAAAATGTAAAAAACTGACAATTTTTAACGACAACTTCTGAAGACAATTTTTCAAAGGATATTCAGATCGGGCACTGTAATTTGCATGACATGTGACCTATGAACGAATTGATACCCCCAAATCTCTGGATTTTCTTTTCACTATTTTTCATTTCTAGTCTATTCTGCAAACTAGAATTTGTATTAAAACTCAGTTACACATTAACTCTTCTTGATATGATGCATAAGTACAAACCGTAGTGGCCACGATCCTAAAGGATCCAATGTAGCCCTCTTGTGACCATGTTCCCTGAAGGCTGTTATGAGACATAATAGATTGGCATTCCTGATCCTGTTCTGTATCACAGCTTCATCTAAAATTCAGATGTAAAGCAGTACACAAAATGGTTTTTAAATACATTTTGTATTCATTTTTTTAATAATTATAATATAACACCTTTTCTTCTTCCTTTGTAAACATTACTTTACTAGGGTGGGCTAGTAGAGTCTATTTCTTGCAATTCTATCTAAAGCTACATGTATGGCAGAGTGACCTAACTTCGCGCGGGTCCAAACTTCGCGCACAGGGCCATATCTCAAAAACTAGAAAAGATTGTGAAAAACTGGTAGCACCAATGGAAAGAGCACCCTAAAATTACCCAGAGGTTACTTTCCTTTTGAAATTAGAGAAGGAATTTTGAAATTATGAATGAAAAATCTGCAAATTTGGCAGCGTTTTGCGTTCATTCTGACAAAAACTGGACTTGTCGACATGGGTCTAGAATTCCTCTTTTTAAGAGACAATGTCATCAAAATTGTAAGTAAAATGTGGTATCAAATTATTCAGTGGCATTTTGCCTTCATATTAATGCAATTATCTTACCATTCGGGTTTGCGTTTGGGTATATATTTTTGCCATAGAGAATTGTGTACAGTACAAACCTCAAATATTGCTTCATTCCATTCCAAATTAGGAAAGCCTTCTCGTCTAGACCCATATTTTCTCTTTCCTCTTCTTCACAATATCCCCCCCTCAAACATTACAAACCCCCTCTTCGCTGCATTAATGCCCCCAAAAGAAAACCCCTTTTCCCGCCCTCCGGGCCAAAACTATTATTAAAACAGACCCAAATAAGAGCTCAAAACTCTCTATACTAGCTCCTTAATATACCCAGACCTTCGCGATTTGCCAAAAATCACAAAGTGCTATGTACATTGTCTATGGCAAAAATACGTACCCAAGACGTCTTGGGTACAAATTTTCCCCATAGAAAATGTACACAGCGCTCTCTGAAAACGCACCAAAACGCAAGCGTCTGGGTATATATTTTTGCCTTAGAGAATTGTGCATAGTACAAACCTCAAATATTGCTTTATTCCGTTTCAAATTCCGAAAACCTTCTCGTCTAGACCTATACTATCTCTTTCTCTCCTTCACAATATCCCCCCCTCAAGCATTACAAACCCCCTCTTTTCGGAATTTGGAATGGAATAAAGCAATATTTGAGGTTTGTACTACAGAATTCTCTATGGCAAAAATATATACCCAAACGCTTGCGTTTTGGTGCGCTTTCGGGAGCGCTGTGTACATTTTCTATGGGGAAAATTTGTACCCAAGACGTCTTGGGTACGTATTTTTCGCAAGACAATGTACATAGCACTTTGTGAGTTCGCGGCAAATCGCGAAGGTCTGGGTATATTAAGGAGCTAGTATAGAGAGTTTTGAGCTCTTATTTTGGTCTGTTTTAATAATAGTTTTGGCCCGGAGGGCGGGAAAAGGGGTTTTCTTTTGGGGGCATAAATGCAGCGAAGAGGGGGTTTGTAATGCTTGAGGGGGGATATTGTGAAGAAGAGAAAGAGATAGTATGTGTCTAGACAAGAAGGTTTTCGGAATTTGGAACGGAATAAAGCTATATTTGAGGTTTGTACTGTACACAATTCTCTATGGCAAAAATATATACCCAAACTCTTGCATTTTGGTGCGTTTTCGGAGAGCGCTGTGTACATTTTCTATGGGGAAAATTTGTACCCAAGACGTCTTGGGTACGTATTTTTCGCAAGACAATGTACATAGCACTTTGTGAGTTCGCGGCAAATCGCGAAGGTTTGGGTATATTAAGGAGCTAGTATAGAGAGTTTTGAGCTCTTATTTTGGTCTGTTTTAATAATAGTTTTGGCCCGGAGGGCGGGAAAAGGGGTTTTCTTTTGGGGGTATAAATGCAGCGAAGAGGGGGTTTGTAATGCTTGAGGGGGGATATTGTGAAGAAGAGAAAGAGATAGTATGTGTCTAGACGAGAAGGTTTTCAGAATTTGGAACGGAATAAAGCAATATTTGAGGTTTGTACTGTACACAATTCTCTATGGCAAAATATATTTACCCAAACGCTTGCGTTTTGGTGCGCTTTCAGAGAGCGCTGTGTACATTTTCTATGGGGAAAATTCATACCCAAGACGTCTTGGGTATGTATTTTTCGCATAGACAATGTACATAGCACTTTGTGATTTCATGTCAAATTGCAAGGGTTTGGGTATATTAAGGAGCTAGTATAGAGAGTTTTGAGCTCTTATTTCGGTCTGTTTTAATAATAGTTTTGGCCCGGAGGGCGGGAAAAGGGGTTTTCTTTTGGGGGCATAAATGCAGCGAAGAGGGGGTTTGTAATGCTTGAGGGGGCATATTGTGAAGAAGAGAAAGAGATAGTATGTGTCTAGACGAGAAGGTTTTCAGAATTTGGAACGGAATAAAGCAATATTTGAGGTTTGTACTGTACACAATTCTCTATGGCAAAAATATATACCCAAACGCTTGCGTTTTGGTGCGTTTTCGGAGAGCGCTGTGTACATTTTCTATGGGGAAAATTTGTACCCAAGACGTCTTGGGTACGTATTTTTCGCAAGACAATGTACATAGCACTTTGTGATTTCGCGGCAAATCGCGAAGGTCTGGGTATATTAACCCATTCGTGACAGGAATTATTTAAAGCCTAATTTGATCAGCTTTTATTCTTCAAATTGGCAACACCAACATTTTTATTTTAATGCTACATTTTTCTTATAAAACGTCATGTATCTGAAATGAATATAAATTGACAGAAATTATGATGCAGAAGTCAAAAAGTTGCCAATTTGCAGGGGAAAACGGTGATTTTAAACTTTCTGTCACATCGCCAATTTAAGGATTTTAATGCTTATTTTCCTTTAAAAAATTTTCAGCATCAAACAACAAATATTGACACAACCAAAATGGGCATAGTTTGTGTAAAATTTTTTGCTCTTTCTGCTCATGTATTTGGTATGATTTTTAGGGCTTTGCATCAAAAGATATTAGGCCAAACCACAAAATGTGGACCTCTGTCACGAATGGGTCAAGGAGCTAGTATAGAGAGTTTTGAGCTCTTATTTGGTTCGTTTTAATAATAGTTTTGGCCCGGAGGGCGGGAAAAGGGGTTTTCTTTTGGGGGCATAAATGCAGCGAAGAAGGGGTTTGTAATGCTTGAGGGGGGATATTGTGAAGAAGAGAAAGAGATAGTATGGGTCCAGACGGTTTTCAGAATTTGTAACGGAATAAAGCAGTATTTAAGGGAGTATATTGTGAAGAAGAGAAATAGATAGTATGGGTCCAGACGGTTTTCAGAATTTGAAATGGAATAAAGCAGTATTTTAGGGAGTATATTGTGGAGAAGAGATAGAGATAGTATGTCTAGACGAGGTTTTCATAATTTGAAACGGAATAAAGCAGTATTTGAGGGGGTATACTGTGAAGTAAGAAAGAGATAGTATGTCATGTATGATGTTTAACCAGACACACACAGATCGTACTCAATATTGTGCAGGTGCGGTCATTCGTTGAGCATCATCACAATAGGTGTGCGCTTCATTTTCTTATATTTTTTTTCAGTAAGCTAGGCGGTACTTAATGGCGGCTGGGTATATTAACTAAGATGGCCCACTTTTCCAGGTTTAGAGCGGTGCAATACGACATCGAATTTTGCGATTGCGATATCTCGGGAATTCTTCGTAAATAACATGATCTTCTTGCGCCCATTTGAAATCTGAAACTTTGCTTTGCCTTTGGTGTCATTTAAATCGCAATAATTTTTGGTAAAAATTGAGAAATTATGGATCAAAAATTGCCTTCATTAAAAAATCAAAATGTGCGCGAACTATGGTCCCCCATCATACTTAGCTAATTTTTCGGCATGTTTAGGACAAAATCCAGTAGTGCCGAGTTAGCCTGACCCTGTCTCACATTCATTAATGCTGATAGTATACTCGATCACTTTTCTCACCTGAATTTATATTTGAGCTATTGACCTCTTCTGCTCGTTGCTGAAGACCGATCAAATTAAGTGGACGCCATGCAGATTGCCGAAAGCCGTAGACATCGCGACCAACATTGTAAGAGCGGTGCGGTGAATAATAAACGGCGCGAACTGTTCCCGCTGCATGCTGGTAGGAGGTGGAGGCCTGCGACAAAATCCTGACGCGACTGTATTGTTTTTGTAGTCGTAGAAATCGCAACATGCTTTTCACTTTTAATGCCCTTGCTTTTCAAATCAGCATATGATATTGGAAAATTCGAATGTATGAAGTATACAAATACAAATTCAGATACATTCCTCTTATAGTCCTGCTCAATTTTGGTACAAATTTGACATTTAGGTACTAAAATAACACCACCACAAGTCGCCTTTTGATAACTAGTACAAATCCTATTCTCATTTCCAGATGTTGAAAATTAATTTCATTATTTTTAGTGTGCTTATATTGTTTTGTCAAGTGTCGTGTTAAAATTCACTTGAGTAAAAGACGATTTTTCAACGATTTAAGACTAAAATATTTTTTTCACAGAATATTTCATTCATACTTTCACTTTTAAGAAAAGAATAAGCCTTCGCTAAAGGTTGACTCATTTGGAGGTGTGTTGTAGGTGTGTCAGAGGCACGACCGAGAAGGAGGTCAGGTCACAACCATGTTGTCATTTTCTTCTGTTGTGTAAACATAAATTTCAAATCGAAGATTCAAGGAGGGGGTAGAGCGCAAGTCCGGCAATCAGGGGCGTCGCTAAACTTTTTTTAATGGTGGGGGGGGGGGGGGGGGGGGGGTTGTAGAGGCCAGATTGCCGACAAATTATGCCTCCGATTGCCGACGACCAACGTCGACAAAATTCAACTGTATAAAGCCCACGAGGCATGTTCAATTGTGTGCCTCTATTATATTTTCCTTCTAAATTATATTTTTTCACCTCACTTGCTGAATGTGTTAGCTTTCCGAAAACATTCTCTATCTAAATATAATACGAGCGAGCGCAGCGAGCGAGGAAAAATATACACTCTCTTTCGTAGAATAATAATAATAATAATATACAGTTCTTGTATAGCGCATATCACATTATGATATAACGTCTCTATGCGCTTCCAAAGGACTTGGATAGTTCTTCATCAAACTACATATGATGGGCTTATTTGGTCACCTCTCTCACATGATTAATTCGCTTTCAAAGACCATCCTAAATCGTAATATTATACGAGCGAGCACAGCGAGCGAGGAGAAAATCTATATACTCCTTATCATATAATCCTTTTCATGGTAGAAGTGAAAGTTCTTCATCAAAATACATGATGGGCCTTTAAGATATCTATTTTGATATTTTGGTCACCTCTCTTACCTAATTTATTTGCTTTCAAAGACCATCCTGTATCTAAATATCATACGAGCGAGCGCAGTGAGCGAGGAAAAATATATATACTCTTTTTATGGTAGGTGATAACTCTTCATCAAAGTACATGATGGGCTTCGCTTGCCGAATTTGTTTGCTTTCCCAAATCCATCTTGTATCTGAATATTGTACAAGCGAGCGTAGCGAGCGAGGGAAAACACTCCTTTTCACGGTAGAAGTGAAAGTTCTTCATCAAAATACACGATGGGCCTTTAAGATACCTATTGTGATATATTTGGTCACCTCTCCTACCTAATCTATTTGCTTTCAAAGACCATCCTGTATCTAAATATTATACGAGCGAGCGCAGCGAGCGAGGAAATATATATTTACTCTTTTTTATGGTATAGAGGTGATAATTCTTCAACAAAATACATGATGGGCCCCAAAATATCTAAATTATATATTTGTTTATTTCACTTGGCAAATGTGTTTGCTTTCCGAAAAACATCCTGTATCTTAATATGATACCAGCGAGCGAGGAAAAATAGGCTCTCTTTCGTGTTACCAGTGTTATTTTGTCGTCAAAATGCACAAGCAAATAAGCCGAATATGACTCAATTTGGGCATCACCTTACTCATCTTTCTTTTTTTCCCTCCTTCCTCTTCCCTCCTCTCTCTCTCTCTCTCTCTCTCTCTCTTTTGCCGACAGCGATCGCGAATTTGCCGACAAGAATTTTTAATGGGGAGGTGTCACCCCCCCCCCCCTCTAGCGACGCCCATGCCGGCAATCCTCCAAGAAGCAAACACCTAAAAATGATGATGATGATGATGATGATCATGATCATGATCATGAATGAGATGATGATGATGATGATGATGATGACGACGACGATACTATACGATGACAACTATTACTACTACTACTACTACTACTACTACTACTACTACTACTACTACTACTACTACTACTACTACTACTACTACTACTACTCAGGATTGGCGGATTTAAATCACGTTGATGTAAACTCGTGATTTAATTCGCGATTTAAATCACCATGATTTTTGTGCGCGCGCTGTGTGTGTGTGTGTGTGTGTGTGTGTGTGTTGTGTGTGTTAATCATTGATTTAAATCACTTCCATTGAAACATGTACAAATCATTGACAAATTGTTTGTTCAAGGCAGTTTTAATTCTTCAAATCAACTGAAAAACTTTGAATTAATGAATATCAACAAAAAAATCAACAAATTCTCCCTATCTACTTAAAACAAATTAAAATAAATAAATAAGTAATTCAAATAAATAATTCAAATAAATAATTCAAATAAATAATTCAAATAAATAATTCAAATAAATAGTCAATAAAATCAGCCAATTCCTTAAAAACTATTTTGTAAATGTCAATTTTTTCTTCTGAAATTTTACATTCTTCGACAGTTTCTTATTTCTTTCTAAACATTTATCACACAATCCAAGACTTTTCAGAGAGCAGTTTCTAAAACAGTATATAATATATAAATGTCAATGAGAAAAGGTTTGTTGGCAGTTTTCCAGTTTTGATCCTTCACATAAAGTACTTCTATCATGTAAAATTAAAGATAATCATGTAATCAACAGATTTAACATGCTTCTTATTTCTTCTTGTTACATTTATCATACAATAGATGTTTTACAGAACATGTAAAAATCACACTAGCATAATGTAGTACAGTCACAATTTGACTGTTGAAAAAAGCTTTCTCTTATAAACAACCTCTTAAGTCACTGTCGTGTTTTATATCTGCATGTAGCAATGGAAAGAGCTCTACAACAACAATTTGCAAAACTCAAAATAAACTTTTAACACTACATTTAAATATAAAGATGTAGGTACTTAAGTTACAGTCAATGTCAGTTGTAAGCTGTGTCTGATTTATAATAAAATACTTCTTTTTGTAATACATTATGTTGTAATGTAAGTAGTTTTACAGTTTTTATCCTTTAAGTCAAAAGTTGTTTATGGTCAAAAGACTCAGCATGTTTTTTTTTCCTACTTCATGTATCCGATGAAACAGATTTTTAGAGAACATGTGAATAAAATTGTAGAATTAATGTAAAAATCACAGTAACATAATGTAGTATAGTCACCCTTGACTAAGCTGTCTCTTATATTCCGCTCCAACACTGACAGTTTTACATCTCTATCTGTAGCAATCAATGGAAGAGCTTTAATACCAAATTGTAAAACTGTCACAAAGCTGTTGTGTTCACATGTAGATACAATTTTCAGTAAGGAGTGCCTGGGGATTTTCCTCTGGGATTTTTATAATATTGAGTGGAAATTCCCAGAGGAGAGTTTTTGTACTCACTGGGAATTCCCTATGGAAGTTTCCTTCGTAGGCCTAGCGCCTATGTATGATGGAGTTAAGATCAGATACATGATTCCTCAAATTGATTTTTATTTGTCCATTTTGACTGAATTTAATTACAAAGTATATGGTTAAAAACAATACTAGAAGTGAAATGTATGATAATATTAAAATTGATGTCATTGTAAGGGTTAGGTTTTTTGGTAATTACACCTTTTTTCGAGTGAACTTGAAAAAAAATCTGATTTGAATAAAAAGAATCTGATTAAAATCATAAAAAATAAAAAGGCCAACCCTGCTACTACTACTACTTCTGCTGCTGCTGCTGCTGCTGCTGCTGCTACTGCTGCTGCTGCTGCTGCTGCTACTGCTGCTGCTGCTGCTGCTGCTACTGCTACTGCTACTGCTACTAATACTGCTACTGCTACTAATACTATTACTTCTACTACAATATCATAATTATATTCACTTCATTAATTGTTTATTGTCCATAATGGACATTTGTTTTGTATACCTGCAAAGCAAAGGGAAGATACTTCAAAAACACATATAGACACAAGATAGCACATTATGAGTATATATAATTGGCATTTAACAATCGCCAATAGAAAAGAAACATGTCGGATTTGAATATTTTATCTTTTTTTTTTTTTTTTGCTTTTGCTGTTATCATCATCATTATTAATTTGAGTACTATCGTTATTTGAGTACTATTGTTGTTGTTGTTGTTGTTATTGTTGTTATTATTATTATTATTATTATTATTATTATTATTATTATTATTATTATTATTATTATTATTATTATTATTATCATTATCACTATCATCACCATTATTATTATTATTATAATTTTATTGTTATCATCATCATCTTCATCATCATTATTGTGATTGTCGTATCATTATTATTTAGATTATTATTATTATAATTATACTTCTAAGCACCATCATTATCATCATTCATCATCATCATCTTTATGATTATTACTACTTATTGTATTATAAATATTGATATTTTGTCATTTTTATTTTCAATATTGTTATCATTTTCATCGTTTCAATCATTATTATCATCATCATTATTGATACTCGTTAATCATCGCCCTGAGTTATAGCCATATTGCGGTCCATGTGATATGTGCATTATATTTAGGCCTACTTATCAGGTGTCCCTCAATTATTATTCCATTCTACAACAGTTATATCGCAAGATATCATGTCCTCAAAATATCTGATTAATTAAAAAGACGAATTGAATATGGCAGGAATGAGTTACTGTAGCGGGTTGTGCTTGCTCTTAGTGATTGCCACCTCCACCCACTTGGAAGCATGCAGTATTCCTCGAAGTGGATGAGAGAGCCATTGCCTGCAATAGTTTCGGCCTCTGCAACTATACCCTGTCCTTATGTTATACTTTATCTAGGTCTATAAGATACTTCATGATTTTATTAGCCCGTTTAACGACAACAATAACAACAAGAGCAATAACAACAACAATTAGTAATGATAGATAATAATAGTAATTGCTAAGTTGACGGATGAACGAATGAATGGATGAATTATTTAATTAATTGATTAGCAAATGAAAACTTTTAGAAAAATTCAAAAATAATAAATAAAAATTAGTAAATGAATGAATGAGTATTCAAGTGGCTTTTGCTTATGAAATATATCTCAATCATGCTAGAAGAAATCCTAAGCTAACCACACATATGACGTTTTTCGTTTAAATATTTTTGAAATTCATTTTTCGGAGACTTTTTCCCATGCACTGTTAAAATTTGTTATGAGACGCAATTTTAACATCGACGCTGATAAAAATACGATGTTCACGCATCACAGTCAGAGTAGAAACATGATTTTATTGTTATGTACAGAAGTCATTATAGTTTTGATCTTCCTCCAAAGCCTCCATACAGCTATAGAGAAGAAACGTTATGGCGGCTATTATCAGAACCAGCGAAATACCCCTTAAAATGATTAAGACGAAGACGTCAGATGATGTCGCAGACGAACCACAAAGATCTGAGATCGTCTCATCAGGGGCGCCACAGGAAGATCAAGATATTGTTCCAGCCGAAGGAGAACCAATGATAGGACAGCCTGGTGACGACGACAACAACGGAAACGGCAACGGCAACGGCAACGGCACCGTCAACAACAATGACAATGACAACAACGACAGAAGGGGACGATCGGGGAATTTGAACCTTCAGCGTACTCTTCCCGATCCTACGTTTAAAGACAAGTACGTATTTTTTTTTACATGAATAGAGAAAGGGGGGAAAGGGGCAGAGTAACAAGAAAATAAAACGATCATAAATACGATCATAGAGTGGGGAAAGGGGAGAAAGACCCCCCCCCCCAAAAAAAAAAGGGACAGAGGAGAAAGAGAGAGAGAGGGGGAGCAGAAATTTGTTCCGCCCCATTTATTGTGACATTCTGTATATGACGTGTGAAGCTTTGTCTTAAGCGCTATATACTGTTGCCATTATTACTGAAAAAAATGCTTTTAATACTCATTCTACCTTACTCCTAAAAAAAGCATTAAGAAAAATAGTAATATAAAAGACAGTATTCAGTACTTAATAGTGGACCTTCAGTGATCAAGTGATGGTGTCGTTATTTGTCATTGTTTTGTGGGTGCCCCCCCCCCCCAAATGTCACGGGCAACATGGGCGACGGAAGATATCTTACTGTAGTGTAGTATGTCATGTACTGGGCAACTTGTTCGGCACAAATCTCTACTATACAGTCATGATCAAGGGTCAAAGCCGGGTTATCCCTTTTCCGATGGTTTTTAATTCTGAAACACAGATTCCCCGAACCAGGGGTGCATAATTCTGAAAATGGAATAGAATTCTTCATTCCAGATATGGCCAGGGGCGTAGACAGCTGGGGGATGAGGGGTATGCACCTTGTGAGGTGGGGGGGGGGGGGATAATGTACAATCATCCCCCAAGGTTTTAGGGAAGGATGTTTGCTTACAATTGAACTGAATTAACATGTTTAGCATTGATAGGAACAGCAATAATGATAATTAGTAATGTATTATCATACAATAATGATAATTAGTAATGTATTATTATTATTATTATTATTATCATTATTATTATTATTATTATTATTATTATTATTATTATTATTATTATTATTATTATTATTATTATCATTATTATTATGCTTATGATAATAACAATAATAGTTATCATCATCATCGTTAATGTGACTGAAATGACGATTACTGTCGTAACTATATCGATCATTATTCTGATTTATGTAGTTATTTATATTACAATACTTAATTTCGGCGGCGTCACAGTTTTTCTGAAGTGGTGTAACAACAACAACAAAAAAAAAAAGATAAATAGCGTGATGCAAATATGCCATGTGTGTCAGTCCATATTCTATATTCGTTTGTCACGGTGCGTATATCTTCTATCTATGTCTGTGCATTCGGGTGTATGTGTGTGGGTGTGTGTGGGTGTGAGGGTGTGGATGTGCGTGTGCGTGTGTGTGTATGTGTTGTATCTGTATACGAAATTGATCCTCGATTTCTCGTGAACGGTAAATCATCCCCCCCCCCCATGTGTAAGAACATGTCTACGTCACTGTTTATAGCACTTCTCCGAAGGTTCATTTTCCTGAATTTTCATTTATGCGAAGATTCAAATTTTTCGAAGCTTCGTCCTGCCGAAAATGAAATGAGGTTCATAATTCCGACAATGAAATAGGGTTCTTCGTTCCGAATATTTAAAGCACTACTCCGGAGGTTCAGTTTTCCGAATTTTCGTTTAATATGCGAAGATTCAAAATTTTCCGAAGCTTCGTCCTGCCGAAAATGAAATAGGGTTCAGAATTCCGACAATGAAATAAGATTTATAATTAGTGAACGATAAAAGAGCTCATAATTCCAAAGATAGTGTTCATTGTTTCGGAAATGTATTAGGTTTATTATTCCTAATGTATTTAGAGTTTCATTGCATTTTCGGAATCATGAATCTGCGGGAAAGAAAAACAAACCATCGGAATTATCATGAATATGTAGTGGGTGTCGTAGTCGAGTGGTTTAAGGCGCTTGACTGGAGACGCGAGAACCTCGGCACGGCATTAATGCCCGTGAGACAGGCATTTTATCTGCTTGCTTTTTTATCGTACATTAAATAAATTATCGTGCTATAGGCATATTGATAATAACATGTGCATTTGTGTGTTTCTTTTAAAAATAAAAATGTGAACCTTGGGAAAACCGACATGAATTGTGACCCCCTACGTCCTGTGAAAGCCAGAGGGGCTTTAAATTATGATTATACTTCTGTAACAAGTTAACGCCTTTTTGGCTCCTTGCAGAAGATCAAATCTATAAACTATTAAAGGAGGCGCAATGGCTTAGTGGTATAGAGCAGTGGTCTCGTAAGTGGGAGTGGACCCAGGTTCGAAACCTAGTGGACGCGCTTGTGTCTTTTGATAAGGTATAATCCTTCATTACCAAGTCCCTCGGAGGGGACCCGAAACCATTGTCCCCCTGTTGTTTAAATATACAAACATACACATGCTTTCATAGTGTAGTCGGGAAAATAGGCCACAACCATCAATAAACTCAACTTCTTGGCATTTGTGTGTGTGTGTGTGTGGGTGTGTGCGTGTGTGTGTACGTGTGCGTGTGTGTGGGTGTGTGTGTGTGCATGAAGAATAAAACAGAACTTTATTAACACATTGTTAGTCAGGAGTACTTTATCCTGGGAAGTTTCATGTCTCAGAATTAAGGCCGTTTCTATTGACATTTATCTGTTTTTCCGTTTCCCTCTTCAGAGTACGCGTATCACTCATTTTCTTCTTACAAGGAATAGGAACACTTTACCCATGGAACAGCTTTCTCACGGTGGAGCGGGTGAGTAGTGATGTCGAAAGAAATTGCCTAGTACATGAAACTAAATTTATAAAGTTATGAATAACTCTGCAAATGTTCAAACTCAGATTCTTGCAAAATTGAAAAATAATTTTCAAGCTCCTATGTACGAGTGATGTGTATTCAAAAGGCACTTTATAAGATTTTCATATCAAAGAGGATATACCATTCAAAATGAGTCATTTTTATTCATCAATATTAAAAAAAAAATGACTGAACAGCCATAAATAGACATTTTAGTCGCTAGATGCAGGTAGGTGAAATATTGAAATAAAAGAAAACGGTATTTGGCTGTCTTTTTGTATAAGGCCCCGATGTTATACTTGTCTGTTTTTACAAAGAATAGATAATGTTGAGGATAAAACACAAGGACACGTAAAAATGGCCGGGGGAGGGGGCCTAGGGGCTGCACCCCCTGGGGATTTCTATAGCTGCAAGATTCGGCAGCAACCATCTCACACTCGGGCAGTGGGGTACCTCACTATCCACATATTCATGCATTTGGGCTGCAGAGTGCCTGAATATCTAGAGTCAAGCAGGGGACTGGTTTAAAAGTCGTAAATTTGGACAATGAAATGTAGAAAAGTGCAATAGAAAATATGGAAACTGACGAGCCGTCAGTTCTTTTCGTCCCCCCAAGTGTTCTCTATAGACACACGAAAATCCCTCATTTTTCCTTGAGTAACATTATAAATGGACAGGCTTCAGTGTAATATTATGCGTTTAAAATTCTCTCTCTCTCTCTCTCTTTCTCTTGCTCTATCTCTCCATCCCTGCCCCCCTCGCTACACTCCTCTCTTTCTCTTACAATAAGACAACAACAAAAAGAAAATAGAAAATACTCTTTATGCCTCCTCCTTAACTTCAGAAACCTATGGTCGCCTCTCAAAATATACGTTTTACAGAAGAATGACATTCTGGAACTCAGGGGGAAGAAAAAGATCTTGTGTTTGTAACTCTTGTCAGTGTATTATTCATACATTTGCTATTTATGTATAACTTTTGTTTGAATTATGTTACTAGTAGTTACATATTGTTGGCTCATTTTTTTTTTTTTTTTGCTTCCCTTTAGCGTAATAATGTTGTGGTTTTTTTTTCTTTGTTGTGATTTTTCAGTTTGAGCAATTACCTGCCTTCAAGGTTATTTTTTTCTTTCGTAATAATTCTGTTTAAATAATTTAAATATTTGCATTCATTTTTGCTTTGTTTATTATTTGTAATGGGCATAGAGAAACTGATGTTTATTATGCACTTTTTAAGTCAATCGTCATGTATACTATTATTATCATTATTATTATTATTATTGTCATCATTGTCATTATCATCATTATGATTGTTGTCATAACTGTTATCATTGATATTTTTATTATTATTAGAAGTATCATCAATTGTTCTTGTTATCACTGTCACTGTCATTAATACTGCATGCTTATATATATATTGATGTTGCTATAATCAGTATACTTTTGTATACTCTCAAAAGTTTTTTACAGAGCACAAGTTTGCTAATGTTAGCGACGATACAGTGTACAAGCATAAGTTCATCCTCTGTGTGACCAGCGGGAATTTTTTTTTTTACCTCATATTCCTTGCCGTATCTCTCTTCATCACAACAAGGTATGGATGTCATTTATAGTTAATATTTGGATGTTTGGAATAATTTGCCCGACAATATCAAATCTTGTTCCACCACATATTACTTGAAAGCAACACTTAAAAGAAATATTATACAGTCTTTTGCGCCCCACACTCCAATTTACTAAAATGCCCACATGTTAAATGGTGATTTATTCTTTTTTCTCTTTTCATTTTCATTTCATTTTCATTTCATTTTATTTTATTCAGTTCTGAACAAAAATACAAGTGCGTAATAAACAATTTTATATGAACAGAGATACAAACACGTAATGACGAATTTGATATGAATATAGAAACTTATTTTGAACAGAACTATAGGACTCCAGGATAAGCAGAAGCTTGAGGCCCTGGGAGCCCTTACAAAATAAATACAAGCTTACTATAGACCAATTTCACCTCCGGTTTATGTATTTGGCCCTCTATCGGCGACGCCATTGCTGCGGTGGGCAAGCGCTCTGACCGCGATTGGCTCTGTGTACAAAATGAATGTAAGATATGAGATATGCCCCGATATTGTTCCATTTACTTTATTCTAGATTAATAAAATAAAGCATGGATACATGGGTAGATGAGGTAAGACAATGGTCTTATCTGACGGATGAAGGTATGGTGTATTTTTGTACTTTCGATGGTTTTTCAACTTAGTTTTGTCAGTAAAAGTTCGATTGCAGCATAGAAGCCGTAGGAAACGGGAGCCCTAAATCTTACCCTGTTTACAAAGTCATGTTTTCCCTCATTAAATTTTACGCCAAAGTACATAATGATAATGTTTCTTGACTTCAAAGTCCTTTCTGTTGATGTTTTTACCCACTGGCGACGAATTCCGTCACATTGCATACGGAAACCTGTGTAGAGAGTAAGGCTTCTTACACAAACAGGCCTCATGAGTCAAAAGCAAGTGAATTTCGCACTCAGTTAGTTTCCAATTTTTAAACTTTCTCTAATTCTTGTGGCATTTGAGCACCGCACAGCTGCGACCTGAACTTCCCTGATAATTTCTCATTGCAAATATTAAAATAAATCTGCATATACTGGTCAAAATAGTCAAAAAATCGAATGAATGTACATAACGCGCTATTGACTTGTGTACTACAAAAGTTGGAGCGTCCACCGCAGTATGTCGAACTGTGTCCGACAGTCTGCTGCCCTCTTGCGTTGTAAAATTGGTCTATAAGAGGGAGGGGGTTCCTGGTGATGCAGAAGGGCAAAGAGAAAGGGAGAAAATTCATAGAGACTTAGAAAGGGAGTGAGAGAGAGAGAGAGAGAGAGAGGAGAAAGGATGTGGATAAAGGGAGAGAGAGAGAGAGAAAGAGAGAGGAGAAAGGATGTGGATAAAGAGAGAGAGAGAGAGAGAAAGAGAGAGGAGAAAGGATGTGGATAAAGAGAGAGAGAGAGAGAGAGACGGTTTCTCAAAGTGATTGCAAAGTGTATGTACGCAAAATAAGCGTTGATATGCGAGAAGTAAGAGTACAATACAATCATAAATTAAACAGAATTGGTACACCGAGAAAGAAGCATTCTCTTAACAGCTACTTTAAAAGCAAACTCAGAGTGAAGATTCATATTGTCCAAGGGTAGCGAGTTCCATATGTCCGGGCCGTTATGTATAACTGATTTATGGGCAGTGGCAGTTTTAGGGTTGGATAGATGAAATTTATTCGACTGCCTTGTTGGATAAGAATGTACATCTTTATTTAGCTTAAAATGGGCGGTCAAAATAGGTGGCAGTCGGCCATTGAAAAGATGAAACATAAACATTGCAGTCTGTAAAAAGTTTGTGTCAGATATTTTGAGGGTATTTAAGTTTAAAAACAAAGGGACAGTGTGGTCCCTGTATTGAGAACCAGTACATATGCGTATCGCCTTTTTCTGATATCTTAAAATCGAGTCATTCAAAGATTTGGAGTTCGCCCATACTAGGTTGCAGTACTTTTTTATTTAACTGCTATTTACCGGGACTATTTACTGCACCTGCACCCGCACCTCCATTGCACCCTCACGAAATGAGGTCGCCATCCATTTCAAGCCTAACCGCTCACGATGGCGTTCTCCTGCGGTTAATTATTTACTTCTTTAGTTTAAGTAAATTAATATATTTTGTATTCATTTTTGTATCCTTCATATTATGTTTACCGTGTCCATTCGTTTAGATATGCAGCAGTGTATCCAGCACATGCACTGATGTAAAGCCGGCAAGTGCACCCATAAAGAGAGAATAAGAGTCATTTCTTCTTTCAAACAAGCAAACAACAAACAAACAAACAAACAAACAAACAAACAAAAACCAAATTGATAATAATTTAGGGACAGAGGGTGTGCATTGGACATGGGTAACTTTACGTAGACATTCAGTTGAGGAAATTCGATGTTACGGGCCTTCTAACCTAATAGGTTAGAAATTTTGCGTTATGCAGCTCTCTTATAATTATGAACATAAAAATTCCCATTAAATTATCAGAAAATAGTTGCAAAGGATCTGGATTTATCAACATTCCGTGATTTGGTTTCCAGCATTTCCAGAAAATCAAATTTCTTTTTGAAATTTTTTCTATAATATCTTCCTAAAATTGGGAGCGTTTCATCAAGTGTCTCATCAGTGATTTTTACTGACAAATTTGCTCTCAGCCAATCAGATCCAAGGATTTCAGTATTTTATAGTAGTTGTCGGTTAAAAAAGCACTGACAAAACACTTGATGGAAACGCTCCCCAGATCACAGATCGACAAGTCCTCAAGCCAAAATAGGGCCTATACTGAAAACTCCCCATGGCCACTCCTCCCCTACATGTAGACCACAGGGCTCTGCTTCATAAACCTGTTATCAATAAACTGCAATAACTGTTATAAGCTACTGAAATCCTTGCATCTGATAGGCTGAGAGCAAATTTGTCATAGAAATGTGGCAGTTACTGATAACAAGTTTCATGAAACGAGGCCTATATACATGTAGGTCTCCTTCGATCGCAGAGTATATGTGTTCGCCCCCAACCCCGGTCTTACAAGTACATGAGGTTGATATCTGAAAAAAAAACCTGAAAGAAATCTCCAACAAAATTCTAGCTATACCATAATTTTGCATTCATTCACAGATACGTTCGCTGAAGAATAGACCTCGTACTTCGTATTGTGTTGCCAAAGAAGGTTATAGTTTCTCACTTGAATACCGTATCTGATCTGGAAATTATTTGCTCCTGGAGTTTTAAACCAAATAGAAATGGATCGTCTGAAGCACCGGCGTAAATCCACTTTGAGGAGTGGGGGGGGGGGGGGGGTGATTGACTTTTTTGCCGATTTTTTTTCTGTCGAACTCACACTTAAGTATAAACACACACCCTCATCCATCCGCACAGACCCCTTACACATGTTTTAATTTTCATTTTGCGAGCGAGCGAAACGAGTGAGCCAAAAAATAACCGCTTTCCTGGTTTTTTATCACATCTTCAAATAGAAATTCTAATATATGACGAGCGAGTGGAGCGAGCGAGCCAAAAAATAACCACTTTTCCAGTTTTTAATCGCATTTTTCTAAAATATGACAAGCGAGCGAAGCGAGCAAGCCAAAAAAGTAACCACTTTTTTGGTTTTCAATTGCATTTTCAAATAGGAATTCTAAAATAAGATGGTTGTTTATGACAGATTATTAAAAGTTTTACTAACTGATTAATTCGAATATCATTTCTTCCCTAAAAAGTGTGGGGGGGGGGGATATTTGTACACGCCATCCCCTCCTCTTGAAAAAGTGGGGGGATATATCCCCGCTATCCCCCCCCCCCCCCTCGGGATTTACGCCAATGGTCTGAAGTGTTTTGAATCGTATAAGTGACTTGATATTCGTATTCCATTTCCCTCAATAGATATTCCAATTTGCGGTGTTTAGTTTGGCTGTTGGGGATCCAGCTGATTTTTTTTATCATCACGACAATAATGGCGTGGATAGACTCGTCTGAGTGTAAGTATATCTTTTAATATCAACATGTTTTCATTTTACGTTATTTAAGAGGAAAAAAAACTTTCAAAGAGAATATGTAGCAACATTTATTATAATGTATTAAATATTGTGTGTAATTTTCTTTGTAATGGCTTGTTCTTCTTTTGTATTATAGCTTCATGAATGTTTATTCTTCTGTATCTGTGTAATTTTCTTGTTGATCAATTTTTCATTGGATTTTCGCTGTATAAAAGGCAATTACTATGTATTAAGGGGGCTATATGCTTTACAAGTTTTGCAAAACGTTTGTATAATCATAGCTGTAAATTGTGATCGAGAAATTAAATCAAACTTGAACATTTTTGAATGATTACAACGCCCGCAGTGAGAGGGGTACAGTATCCAACAAATGTGAGTACAGCTCTTACAAAATAATGGTAAAATTTCATTGTAAATTCTTACAAAAAATATAACAAAAACACAAGAATAGAAAAGTAGATATTCTTCAATATATATATATATATATATATATATATATATATATATATATATATATATATATATATATAAATATATATTTACAAGGCTTGTAAAACATAAGTTCCTCGGTGATTGAATACAATTTGCAAGTTATAAAGTCAGAATGAATTTCGAAGGTTCGATAATCCGAAAATGAAATGGGGTTCGTTAGTCCGAAAAAAATAGGGAAATAAGAAACCTTATTTCATTTTTGGACTAGCGAACCTTCGGAATAACGAACCTTATTTCATTTTCGGATGAACGAACCTTCGAACGAACGGTTCCTTATTTTATTTTCGGAATAACGAACCTTCGGAATAAGGAACCTCCGGAATAAGGCCACAAATGTTCGGATTAACGAACCCTTTTTCATTTTCGGACTAACGAACATCTAAGGTATACGCAATTTGCGTGTTTCGGAATACTGGACGTGCGGAATAACGAGCATCACCCCTTGTGCTCTCCATGGTCGACTATGGTGGATAGCTGCTAGAGGTGTCAGTAAGCCTGATAGCTGGGCAGAATCCAACGTCTCCAAAACAACGTGCACTATACACACAGACCATACACATGAAGAAAAAAAGGTTCAATTTTGCACCCTGAATGCAACACTGGTTTCACCTTTTTGGATGCAATCTTGCATCCTACATGAAAAAGGTGCAAAGATGCACCCTTTTGTACTTGTTTGCATCCGGAAATGCCCTTTACAACCTTAAAGGTGACTCAGAGGTGCAACTTTGCACCTTTAAAGGTGCAGATATTTTTGCATTCAAAAGGGTGCGAATTTGCAGTTTCTCTAAAGGGTACAACTCTGCACCCTTAAGGGTGCAAAATGCAGCCCTCTGCACCTTAAAGATGCAACCTGCATCTTAGGGTGGAAAGTTGTACCCGTAAAGGAGCTCCCGGTGTTGCATTTGAAGGGTGCAAAATTGAACCTTTTTCTTAGTGTGTATTGTTCCAATGTATCAACGAATAATGCCTTCCATCTGCTGACAGAATACCGTATTGCATGCTAGTTCAAACTTACTAATATTTTCGACCGTGCACTCTTACATCCCTCTCTCTTTCAGCAACAGAGAACATCATATTCATGACTCCCTGCACTTCTTAGAACCAGCGCTTCACTTGATTTCTTAAAAACATCTAAAAGCGTACCTTATTGATTCCATTTATTCATTAAAGGTCTTGTATCCTCTCGAAAGAGGCTCTATAAATCTATTTATCATTTGTCATCATTATTGTCAGTATTATCATTATCATTTTTATTATTGTTATTATTATTTTTTATTGTTATTCATGTGTAACATGCACCTAGTTTACTTTTCATCAACATTGTCCCTTTTTTGTCTAACCAGGGCCTACAGCCTTTTTCTGGGGTATAATGGGCATTGTGGTGAGTTTCAGTGGTAAGTTTAAAAAAATGTATTCAAAGCTACTTGGGGCTGGATACTGGAATGCATAACATTGTTCACTCGCTCTGTGTTTATTATGACCTGTACAATCATAATTCGTTTTTAGGACGAGTTTTGTTGGGTAATTAATGTAGTAGAGGATCTAGGGGTGGATAGGGGACGCCCCTTATTTTTTGTTATTTTTTATTTTTTTTATTTTTTGATGGCGCTACAGGCACTTCTGGGCTGCTGCATGCCATCTTACATAGAACAGCGCCATGCACATGTGACATAAATCGGCGCATTCTTACATAAACCAGCGTCCTCTTGTATCGGTGTAATCTCCAAAAGGGAAAAACGTCATCTCCCATGAAAATTGGAGCCACTAATCCGCGCCTTCTCTACGAAATCGGCACCATCAGTAGAAAGTTTGTACATAAATATGAGCAAGAGTCGTCAGGAGCCTGCAGAAAATATAGGCATATACCCGTTCACGAAAAACACAAACAAC
Source organism: Echinometra lucunter (assembly GCA_029962745.1). Classification (NCBI taxonomy): domain Eukaryota; kingdom Metazoa; phylum Echinodermata; class Echinoidea; order Camarodonta; family Echinometridae; genus Echinometra; species Echinometra lucunter. The sequence continues at coordinate 21,624 of JAPZVO010000349.1, forward strand.
GCTGCAGGGCAGAGGTGGAGGGGGGGGGGGGTGCTTTCTTTTGATGCGCTACTCCGATTGAACTTTACCTTCACAATGATGGCTACCTCACCGACAATCAGGCGCCACTCGGTCCCCCCCCCCCCCCCCCCCCCCCCCTTCAAACCTTGGATCAGCTATAGTGCAAAGGGATAAGAACTCTAAATGATCGACTTTTTGAAACACTTTTTATTATTGTCTGACAAAAGAAAACTGTTGTTGAGATAGGAATTGCAAAACACTGGACTACTATTTAGGACAGTGTTGACCATTCATGACTTTTAAAAAGAGGAATGTGAAAATTTATATTCTGGGCCGCCTTTTTTACCGACAAATATTTAGTACCCGTTACCCCACTGCATGCGGATATTTCTATGTAAGTAATACATACACGCATCTTCTTTCCAAATCTAGTCGCATCTGCATTTTTCCAGTCAGGGATGTATGCCTTGGCCGTCCGAATCCCGGGTGACTACAGCATCACGAGTTACATTGCCGGGCAGGTACAGTTACTATTTCTTTAAAAACAAATACAGAAGGTAGTTATCAATATTCAGCAAGAGAAAATGATTTCAATGTTGATATCGAGTATTGTATAAGATGTAAATCATAAATTTGATGACAGGAATGGCTTTTTAAAAAAACTTGTCTAATAACCTCAACCCTTGCATGGATGTCCTCGCAATTAACAAGTCTGTATTTTGGTATTTTTAATTTCATTTCAGAAAGATTAAAGTCTTTTCAAAGGGCCGGAAAGGATATATGAAAAAAAAAAATCCCCAAAGGGAGGAGGGATTCCATTTGATACAGCCAAAGGAGGTTTCATGAAGAGTCTTGTCGGTGATTTCCACTGACTAATTTGCTCTCAGCCGATCATAATTATGCGAAAATTTTTAGTAGCTTATAATCGGTGAAAATCACAGAAAAAAATCTTCATGAAATGCTCCCCAGATCCTCCAGATGCGTCCAGTAATTATATAGATGGGGGGGGGGGGGGGGGGGAAGGTTGATTAGGAACTTGGAGATTATCTTTATAGGGAATGCGCTTCCAATTGGGGAATTTTCCTCCTTCCTCACCCCTTCCCACAAACCTTGACACATGCTTGAGATGATTCTGGTCATTTAATGAGGACCAAGTGTCAGGTATAGAGGATAGTTCCCGCCTCTCGCAGTTACCTTTCAATTTGACGTCATAGACACGTTATAGAAACGTCATAGATATAAATATGTATCGGCATGTACGTATGAATTCCAGGTTTTGTTTTTTTTTAGAAAATCTGTCGATCGCTTGCTCAGCTCAGAGGGCTCCGCGCCGGTCTACTTTCAAGATCCTGAGTTCGAATCCCGCTCTCGTCATGTGCATTTTTGCTGTAATAGTCGAAACAATGGCATTTAGAAATCAATATTATAGTGTCACCGTATGCGTAGAGTATTATGATAGGCCGAATGACATCATTGTGCAAGGGGCATTTTCATATTTCACTGTCTGCAAAGTATTCCTTGAAATGTAGCGCAAAGCATTTCTTATCCCTTTCCCCTTTATTTCTCTATTACAATTACAGAGTGCAAGTGGGACGATTGTGACGTTTGTTACAATAATTTCAACCGCAAGTAAGTTTTAGTAAAAAGAAAAAAAAAAGAAAAAAAAATCTCCCAACTTTAAAAAATTCTTCAAATGAGCTACATATTTCTAGGCATTGAATTCCATATCATATATGAGGGGTTAATTCACATCATATGTCTTCCATTGGTAAATTGTTCACGCAGCACTTCAAAAGTTGGTGCAGAATCCCGGGTGGTTCACACTTTCTTGTAAAACAATTAATTAGGCAGAGGCCTTCTCTCAAAGGCTGGGATTCTCCTGGTTTTGTCATGGATGATTTTTTTTTTCTTTCATATTTTTATTAATGATACCTGTGGCTCGGAAATCTCGCTTTGTAAAATCTTTTATATAAGCTGATTTCTATTAAGTTTGCTTACACAGTAAAAGCGCTTTATACAACCTGGTTTACTATATGAACTGATCAGGTATTGTTTAAAAGTTTAAACAACTGTTCATAGTTTTCAACAGTAATGTTCAATTTTGATATTTATTGTTTAAAAAATTGAACATTATTGTTTAACCTTTTAAACACTTGTTTAAACTTTTAAACAATACCTGATCGGGGGGGGGGGGGGATGTTTCACAGAGACTAAGATTGCCTCAAATCGCTCTTAACTTTGGCAGGCCACTCATGCCACTGTTTGCTTTCACCATAGGTCTCTCAAGGGATATGCAAATCATGGTCACAATTTTGCGGAATTTACTTTTTTTTTTTGTTTCCTTGATCGATGAACTACAAAAATTGTCAGTTCTGCAGATTTGTGACCATGATTTGCAAATCCTTTTAAAGATCCATGGTGAAAGACAACAGTGGCATGAATGGCCAACCATAGTTAAGTGTGATTTTAGTCAATCTTAGTCTTTGTGAAACACCCCCCCCCCCAGTTCAAATAGTAAACCAGGTTGTATGAAATTTATAAAAGTTGTTTAATTTTATTTTTAATGTTTACGAAAAGAGCAAACCAAAAGAATGGCAAGATTCCCAAAACAACGCAAAATGCTAATGATAATGATAATAATAATAGTAATAATAATAATAATAAAAATAATAATACTAATAATAATAATAATAATAAAAATAATAATAATAATAATAATAATAATAATAATAATAATAATAATAATAATAATAATATTAATAATAATAATGATAATAATAATAATAATAATAATAATAATAATAATAATAATGATAATAATAATAATATTAATAATAATAATGATAATAATAATAAAAAAAATCATCATAATAATCATAACAATAATAATAATAGTGATATAACAATAATGAGGGAAAGATTAAAAATATATATATTTTTTAAATGTTTTAATATGAATATTTAACCTGGGCAATGTATGTAGGAATGTAGGTTTTCGTTGAACATTGCTGGAAAATGTCTGTAGCATGCACTCGACATGCTCGAGATAAATGAACATGCTTTCTGTACTTTATGAAGATCTCACTTCTTGATCAAGATGACTTTCAGCTTGTGCTATATGATTTGTGAAGTTCATAAAAATCCTTTATTAGCCATAAACTCCGGAATAAACTCAATCACAATTCGATTTGCCTTACTAACGGATATGAAGATCTACCAAGACAGTCATTCGACTCAAATCCTGCCTTCAAGAAAGTGAACCACCTGAGATTCAGAACAAACTTTTGAGGACAGTGGTGTTCAGTGATGCGCGACCCTGGAAACCTAAACAAGTTATCCGTCATAATGAAATTCAATACCTTGAAATATATAGTTTTTCTTTTCTTCATCTCATTTATCATTACTGTTGTTTTTATCATTATCATTATCATCACCATCATTATCATTATTTCTTAAAGTTCTTTAACATCGTCATTATTATTATTATTATTATCATTATTGTTATTATTATTATCATTATTATTATTATCATTATTATTATTATCATTATTATTATTACCATTATTATCATTAATATTATCATTATTATTATTATCATTATTATTATTATCATTATTATCATTATTATTATCATCATCATTATTATTATTATTATTATCATTATTATTATTATCATTATTATTATTACTATTATTATCATTATTATTATTATTATTATTATCATTATTATTATTATTATTGTTATTATCATTATTATTATTATCATCATCATCATCATTTATATTATTACTATTATTATTATCAATATCATCATTATCACCATTACAGGAGCAGTAGGAGGAAGGTGTATAACTCTTTCAGTTCAAACTAAGTTTCTTTCTTTTCACTTTCCTAGCATGCGCTTGAGAGGGGGGGGGGGGGGGGGGGGGCAAGTGCCCTTTCCCTGCCCCGTGCCACCCTATTTTGTTCATGATTTTCATCTATGCCAAAAAGTGCCATAACAAAGTAGTATGTTAATAAAGTAATGAACTTAGGCTGATTGACCCAATTTTGTTTATATGGCTAATGAAATCTTAGTTATTTACCCTATAGTCCTTTTCCTTTATCTTTTCGCTAGGTGCGGGGACACTTCGACAGTTTGCGATTATCCACTTCGCTATAGCCTCTTGTTTCTTGTTGGTGTGCATCATCACAATTTGCCTGCTCTTCAAGATGGTAATCTTATCATTTGTCTACCAGTCCAAATATGGCAGTTCCATGAATAGAAATAATCTTGAAACAAGAAATTGAACTATGTTGTACGTGTCAGATTACTGATAAACCCCTGAGCCTTCGCGCTTTCCCGACTCCTTCCCCCCCCCCTTTTTTTTTCGAACACTCACTTGTCGGTATTTTTAAAAATATAATATGCCTTTAAATATTGTTCCGCGCGGGCATATTTCATAACTTCCAATCACAATACCGAGGAAAACGTAATTCTGTGGATTCTTTGTGTGAGATACATGCTCAGTCTTCAGTAATGCTTTATAATATTTTACTGTGTCTTTCGAGAATCAGCTAAAGAGCAATTTCAGTAAGCTGTTGCATCATGTTTGGATTCCGCAAATTACCGATTCATATTATCGCTCTTTTCCAAAGGTGATGGACAAGGCTATTGGAATTTTGATTAACATGCTTTTACTAATGACCATGATTACCTGTCAAATCTGAAAATTTTGTACCTTAATAAAATTATACTCTTGATAACCCTTGCATTAATTGCCATCTCAACTCTTCTTTAAAGCTGCAGCAAAGTACTATAATAGGTTAATTATATTTATTTTCTCATATATGCCATTGTAATTTTAGCGATAAAGATGAGCACTTTTTAGTAGTTTATTTACTCTTCGCCCGCAGCCACAGGAACATGTAAAATAATTCATATCTATGTAAGCAATTATTACAACTTCATTATAATTCTCATTCTGGAACCTTTTATTCTCACGTTTTATAACGCTAATGTATTTTGAGTTAAGGTTACGAGTACTTTTAGTTTTGACATGTTGGTTTCACTTGTATATAGTTTGTATATACACACAACAACAAAAAGTAACTTCACCCCTAAGGAAAATGCTGTAACTTTTTAACGAAGAGGTTTTGAGGAAAATGATTTGGTAGAAATGTTCCTACACTTATTGACCAGCTTCTGTGTAAAAATGAGATTGATACAGCGAGTCATGGATGAGTGAGCATACATTAAAGTAAAAAATGTCACTTTTCAAAAGTCACAAGAGTCATTTATGAGGGTGTGTGAAACAAGATTTTGGCAAATTCTGTTTCTGGTGTCTGTTTAAGTGCTGTTGTTGTTTTATTATTCAATATCTGATCGACTCACACCTATCCCGACACCTTTCATCACGCTTTTTCACGGTTGGGTGAGCACAGTTTTAGGGGGGAAATGGCAATGTTCAATCCTCCTAAAATTGCAAAATCCATTAAATTTATTGCAAGAATTGACATGAAATATTGTTACTAACAAGTATCATCACGTGTTGTAGGAAGATCAGAGGAAGCATTGGTGTCATGGTTGAGTGAGCACACTTTAGAGATGAAGCAAGATCATTCCATTACCACAAACTTCAAATGATAATCTAGACATAACAACAAAACTATGGATAATGAAACAAGTCCACTTAAACATACACCAGAAACAGACTTTCCCCATATCTTGTTTCACAGACCCCCCCCCCCCCCGCACCTCTCGGCAACGATGTTCCCTTTAATATATCAGAACCGACCCGCTGCCCAGCCAAGAATAGTAGGTGCCAGAATGAGTATTCTTCTTTTTGAAGAATGCAGGCTAAACTTAAAAAGGGGAATATGTCCATATTTGATATGAATTGATATGCCTTGTGAATTGTTAAAGGGTAGCAACTTTCGAATCCTTACAAAAGTAATATGGATATATTTCATTATATTCTTTTTAAATCTCCATATGTAGGCCTACCTACTCAAGCGTGACATCATTAAAACTGTTTATTTAACAGTATAACACACGTTCAGCAAGATAACTGATATTCAATTTTCATTCACCTGAAGTAATGTCATGCTTGTCATGCAGTTGACTTTCCCCATTTCCCGTTGATATCGTGTTCACTCAACCTTGCAATTTCGAGCAAAATATCAGAATAGGTTAAGTTGATGGCGTTACACATACAGAGCTGAAATTGAATTGTGCATATGCATTAATGCCATATTCACAGGAATTTTTGCATTTCTTGCTTCATCATTAAAGTGTGCTCACTGAACCATGACACCAATGCTTCCTCTGATCTTCCTGCAACACGTGGTGATACTTGTTAGTAACAATATTTCATGTCAATTCTTGCAATAAATTTAATGGATTTTGCAATTTTAGGAGGATTGAACATTGCCATTTCCCCCCTAAAACTGTGCTCACCCAACCGTGAAAAAGCATGAAAGGTGTCAGGATAGGTGTGAGTCGATCAAACATTGAATAATGAAACAACAACAGCACTTAAACAGACACCAGAAACGGAATTTGCCAAAGTCTTGTTTCACAGACCCCCATAAATGACTCTTGTGACTTTTGAAAAGTGACATTTTTGCCTTTAATGTATGCTCACTCATCCATGACTCGACGTATCAATCTCATTTTTACATAGAAGCTGGTCAATAAGTGTAGGAACATTTCTGCCAAATCATTTTCCTCAAAACCTCTTCGTTAAAAAGTTACAGCATTTCCTTAGGGGTGAAGTTACTTTTTTTTGTTGTGTTTACATCTCTGGGTTTTCTGTGTCTTTTCTTTATCTGAATATTGAATGATTTTTTATGATAAAGATGAAAAATATATAACATAAATAGCGTTTGGATGATTTTCCGAAAATCATTGCGATCGCGTTTTACGAAAACAAGAATGGGTTGTATTGCTATGCAGAGAAAGAATCCAAATTTCGCTACGTAGTATAGGCATTTTAACTATACACGTATAGCAGAAGAAAAATGGGGAAAGGGAATTTGGGGTTATTACAGACAGAAAGAGGAAAGAAAAAGAGAGGGGTAAGGGAATGTCAGTATGAGATGATTCCAAAACTTCCACACTATTTGATCCGCTGAGTCCGTTAAGGTTTAAGACCAGTGTTATACCGAGAAAAACTAGTGGCCCTCGATGAGGCAGGTATCTCCCCCCCCCCCCCCCGTGCCTATTGACCAACTCCATGCACGCCATAGCGCTGCAGCAACAACTTATCTCTCCTCCACAGGAAGCTGTCAGATTGGTAGGAGGTGATCAAGCAATGGTGATAAATTGCAATCGGGAGACTCGTCAAGCCTTGTGTAAAATATGCAAGGAGGTGAGTAATAATCAAAGATTAACGTACTAAAACTGACCTGGTTAAATTGACTTTCTTAAACATAAGAAGGTTGCTATACACGAGACGAGATAGATGTTGCTCTCACCCGTGTAAAATTCATTGATTATAAAGATTGAAGCCCGCCGCACACTTTGCGATCCGACTGAGACCGGATTTTCGAACAAAGTGAATTTTGCATTAAAATTGAAAGTTTAAAGAAATAAAATTATCTTATTTGAAGTTCGAAACAATAATAAGAATACTAAAATCGAAATTTTGGTGAACTGCAAGCCTTGTGGTCAGAGTAAAGGCCAAATCGGCTCAAATCGTAGCCGATCGCAAGATTGCTATGACGTCACTACAATTCGGAATTGAATTCGCTTTTATTCCCACATGCAGGGAGGCTCACAGTAACCGTTCCCGGAATTTCGATTTAGTATACGACTATTCGGAACTTTGAACATTATTAAAGCTTAAAGAGGTGGAGGTGCCATGGGCGAAGGTGGATGTGTCGTGGTCGAGTGGTCTAAGGCGCTTGACTGGAGGCGCAAAAGTCGGGGGTTCGATCCCCGCGGTACGGCACTTATCCTTGCTCGTTTATCGTCAATCAAATAAATGAAAATGCTATAGACATTATTGATACCAACGTGTGCGCGTGTTTTTATTTCTAAAAAAATCTAAATAATTGAATGTTCATATCGAATGTAACAAAATCGCAGACGGATCGTACAGTGTGCGACGGGCTTTAGATGGACGTTTGAAAATATGTTATTCTATAACATAAGCTTTCTTGTGCTTGATATGTCTTTTCTTTTTCAGGTTTTCAGATAAGTCTGCTGGTTTTCAAATTATACTACAATTTCAAGTGATTGAAGCAAAACATTAATTCTTCATTAATCCGAGTAGGTTTGAAGCCCTGTTTTTGTGGAAAAGGGAGCAAAGAAGCAAGGCAGAAGGAGAGTGAGAGAGAGAGGAAGAGAGAGAGAGAGAGAGAGAGAGAGAGAAGAAAGCACTGCGGAAAATATCTTTTGGGAAATTTGGTTAACGATTTTTTCCTATCTCATTGTACTTTTAATGCACTGCATTTTTCTTGGAAACTTAAATTAAGTGCATCGTAGGCTAGGCCTATATTGAATTGATATTCAAAAAGAATTAAGATTTCTGCGGTATCTTAGAAAACATTCAAATCACTATAATTTGATGATTACAGGCCTGGCTTCAAATCTTCAATATTTGGATGACATTCTTCGTGACCTTGCAGTTTTACCCGGAAGTGCTTGGAAACATCAAGTCATTCAACATCCCAGAGACATCACCCGAGTTCCAGGAGAAATACTTTGTCTTGCTTGCCTGTTTCTTCAACTTCAATGTCTGTGACTTTGTGGGAAGTGTCCTGCCAAGTGTCCGCTTCCTGAAATGGGTATATGATGCACTCTCGAAGCGTATAAGAGTGAAAACCACTTTTTGAGGAGTCCTATTTCGAATCATTTCACTGTAGAAATCCATTCATGCTGTAAAAATAAGAAGAAAAAAAAACCAGTGGAATTCGTTAGAAATTAGAGTGGATTTCACTCTTTTGAGCGTGGATATCCACTGCAAACTGAAATGATCCTTATATAACAGGACCCCGAACAGGACTCCCCAAGAAGTAATTGTCCACTCCTGTATGTTTAGAGAGCATATGAAATAAAATAGATTAAAATAGAAATATATACACTCGGTTATAATTTTTTGAAGCTTCTTTTGAGTTGACAGTCGCATTTTTTCAGTAGATATATTTTTCATAATGCTTATGTACAATGTTTTTGATAATATACTCGTTTCAGTGCTTGATGCGGACAACAACTAAAAATTTTCAAAAATTCTTCGTTAAATAATATTCATTGACAGGGAGAGAGGGGAGGAGGTCTAACATGAATTTTCCTAATGATTTTCATTGCATTTTGTTTGAAGAGAAACTTATAGTGAACCTAGATTCGTATTTTTCATGCAAACGCAATACATGAGTAAGTAATTGTTAGGCGATCATCAATAAATCAATGATTTTTTTTGAGAGTTCAATTTTGTCTCGCTTGCATATTGAGGCAAGATAATATTCAGCGTCGTCGTCGGCGTCATCGCTGACGTCACCAATTCTTTAATCTCAGTAACTTTCTATGGATTTGAAGCAGGTTCACCAAATTCATACCACAGATAAATATCTTAAAGGCAGGTCAAGTTCGATAATGAATACATCTGATCAAAGTCAAAGGTCAAAATGTTAATGAACTTTTTGCAAAAAGCGCTGTAATCACAGTAGGAATAACTCTATGGATTTGGGATATAAAATAGGGTCACCAATATTCGCACATGTTCTCTCTATGGGGGTATCTCACTGAGCGGCAAATGCTTACGAACGCAGCGAATTTTGGATTCGCCAACTTTTCTGACGAATTTTGGCGAACATCAGGGCTCGCATCTGCCATTAGCAACATTTAGCGACTTTTAGCGATGTTTAGCAATGATTAGCAACATTTTAGCGAGTGTTTGTGAAAGGCATGCAGTTAGCGACTATTCACGATTGTAAGCAAATGTTAGCGACAGTATTTGCGAAGATTAGCAACTATTTGCAAATCTTTTGCCAATATTTGTGAATGTTTGCGACCTTTTGCTAACTCATGGAAAAGTACCAGGTGAATCTATGGAGCAAAACCTATAAAAAAAAAAAGTTGCGCAGCCTTCCCCAGCTTTCAGATTTCTTCTGACCACAGTTGAAGGATTTTTTTCAATGGATTTCCAGAATATAGAAATGAATTTCTGCCAGGAAGAGGCCCAACGTGCTGCTTTCCTTGAAGAACTGCTCTGCCTGGCTGCTGCTACAGCTATCGTTTAACTTAAGGGAAAGAAAGAACACGAAGAAAGAAAAGAAAGGAAGAAGAAAAGAAAGACTGTTTTGGTCAGAGAGTCGTTGCTGCAGAGAACAGACTTCAGTCAATATGAAAAGAAAATTTCTCTCAGTGGGTTGATTTTATACATGAACCATATGGTCATGTGGTCGCTGGCAATGGCGAAACAAAAAAGAACTTCAGCGACACCGTCTTACAACCGTTTGCAAAGACTGTTTTGCGAATGCTAGCAACTGTTTGCGGAAAAATAAATTCACAAAGAAATTTTGAACATGTTCAAAATTTCTTTGCGACAAGAGAACTTCTTGCGACAACGAAAACTATTTGCGAGCTTTCTTGCAACCTTTATAACCATTTACAACCTTTTACGACCCCTGGCAAAATCCACAATTCGCTACGTTCGCAAACATTCACCGCTCAGTGAGATACCCCCTTTCAGTGGAGTAGACAGGTTCTTACCTCTGGGGGGATGATTTGCCGTTCACAAGAAATCGAGTATCAATTTCGTATACAGATACGCACACACGCACCCGAACACACCTGCACAGACCCCCTTACACACATTTTAATTTTATCTTGCGAGCGAGGGAGCCCAAATTACCATTTTTCTGGTTTTCAATCGCATTTTCAAACAGAAATTCTGTAATATGACGAGCGAGCGAAGCGAGCGAGTCAAAAATAACCACTCTTCTGGTTTTCTATCGCATTTTCAAACAAAAATTTTAAAATATGATGAGCGAGCGAAGCGAGCGAGCCAAAAACAAGCGCTTTTCTGGTTTTAAATCACATTTTCAAATAGAAATTCTAACATATGGTTGTTTACGACAAATTATTAAAAATTTTATTGACGATTAATTCAAATATCATTTCTTCCTTAAAAAGTGAAGAGGGGATATTTGTACACGTCATCCCCCTCTCAAAAAAGTGGGGGATCCCCCATCCCCCGGGATTTATGCCAATGATGCACAGACATAAATAGAAGATAATATACGCACCATGACAAACGAATATAGAATATGGACTGACACACATTATTGCATATTTGCATCACGCTATTTATCTTTTTTTTTTTTTACTTTTGTTGTTGCACCACTCCAGAAAAACTGTGACAGCGCCGAAATTGCCCAAAAGTAATATAACTACATAAATCAGAATAACGATCGATATAGTTATTTACTGATATACATTATTGCATATTTGCATCACGCTATTTATCTTTTTTAAAATTTTGTTGTTGCACCACTTCAGAAAAACTGTGACAGCGCCGAAATTGCCCAAAAGTAATATAATTAACTACATAAATCAGAATAACGATCGATATAGTCATGATAGTAATCGTCATTTCAGTCAAATTAACGATGATGATGATGATAACTATTATTATTATCATAGGCATAATAATAATAATAGTAATAATAACAATAATGATAATAATGATAATAATAACAACAACAATACATAACTAATTATTATTATTATTGTTGTTATTATTGTTGTTGTTATAATGATAATAATTATTGTTATCATTATTGCTGTTCCTATCATTTCTAAACATGTTAATTCAGTTTAATTGTAAGCAAACATCCTTCCCTAAAACCTGGGGGGATGATTGTACATGTCATCCCCCACCTTGTGAGGGTGGGGGGGGGGGGGGATGCATACCCCTCATCCCCCACTGTCCACGCCCCTGCCCCTTTAAGATCACAGGTCAAGTTTGAAAATGAGTCGAATCTGACCAAAGTTAAAGTTCAAGAGGTCAATGAACTTTCAGTGAAAAATCACCTCTAGTGTAACTTTTGAGGTAACATCGCCTAATTCAAAACACAGGTAATGTCTCATATAAATGTGCACATTTTGTTTGTAAATTTGGTCGAGGACAGAGGTTATCATTTTTTATGCTTTTGTTTTTGTTTTTTTTTTAAATGGATTTAACAATTTTAACCCGTTGACTACTGAATTCTCGAATTCCCACAGACTTAGTACAGGAGGCCACCCAATTACAGTAGCCAGTGGGTGAACAAGGCTGAACCTTTCGGCAACTTTGCACCATTTATGATACTCAAAGCCATATAGACCAATTTCACAACGCAAGAGGGCAGCAGACTGTTCGACACAGTTCGACATACTGGGGTGGGCGCTCCAACTTTTATTGTACACAAGTCAATAGCGCGTTATGTACATTCATTCGATTTTTTGTCTATTTTGACCAGTATATGCAGATTTGTTTCAATATTTGCAATGAGAAATTATCAGGGAAGTTCAGGTCACAGCTGTGCAGTGTTCAAATGCCACAAGGATTAGAGAAAGTTTAAAAATTGGAAGCTAACTGAGTGCGAAATTCACTCGCTTTTGACTCATGAAGCCTGTTTGTGTGAGAAGCCGTACTCCCTACACAGGTTTCCGTAAGCAATGTGAAGGAATTCGTCGCCAGTGGGTAAAAACATCAACAGAAGGGACTTTTAAGTCAAGAAACATTATCATTATGTACTTTGGCGTAAAATTTAATGAGTGAAAACTTGAGTTTGTAAACAGGGTAAGATTTAGGGCTCCCGTTTAATACGGCTTCTATGCTGCAATCGAACTTTTACTGACAAAACTAAGTTGAAAAACCATCGAAATTACAAAAATACATCATACCTTCATCCGTCAGATATGACCATTGTCTTACCTCATCCACCCATGTATGCATGCTTTATTTTATTGATCTAGAATAAAGTAAATGGAACAAAATCGGGGCATATCTCATATCTTACATTCATTTTGTACACAGAGCCAATTGCGGTCAGCGCGCTTGCCCACAGCAGCAATGGCGTCGCCGATAGAGGGCCAAATACATAAACCGGCCGTGAAATTGGTCTATATCAGAAGATTTACAGAAAAAACAAACTTCTGTCAAGTCAAAGCCGTGGTGCCGTGCATCACGTTGCACTTTTTCACATCACAGAATCCCCCCCCCCCCCAAAAAAAAAAGTGGAACAATAATTAATGAATGCAAACAGCATTGTCTCGTTTTCCATGGACATAATGTATGTAACATCAGCATTATTGTTTGGTATAATAAAACTGCCACATCGAAGATCACATTCTCATTCGAATAACGAGATGCCGGCGAGACAACGCTAGGCGTTTTCCTTGTTTACATTACATTTGGTACTTTTCAATGTTAGTTTCCATTTTATTTTATTGGTTCCCCGTATGCTGTCTTTCACAGCGTTCTAACATTATTGTCATACAATAATGCATTTTTTCATTCTCTTGATATTCTAAAAGTAAGAGTGAATTTCACTTCACGGAAGTGAGTGATTACTCTTTTTTTTTTTAATAGAGTAGATGACGTCCACTTCTGTATCTAAATCTCCCGTTAATATTTTTCAGAAATGGCCACGTTGGACTATCATCTTCGTCATCATCCGTGTTGTCTTTGTCCTTTTCATCTTCTGCAACTATCGCCCTGATGAAAGAACCCTACCTGTTGTGCTGCTAAACGATGTTGGGTATGCAATACTTGTCGTCATCTTCTCTCTGTCCAATGGCTATCTGAAAACTACCATCATCAAGGACGGGATAAGGTAAATAAAATACAAGGGCTGTGGTTCATGAAACCTGTCGTCAATAACACCTGCTATAAAAAACGACAGGTTTGTTGGCAGGCAATCATACGCCAGGATTTCGGTAGCTTGTAACAGTTAAAATAATTTGTTATTGCTAACAAGCTTTATGAGACAATGCCCAGGTTATCAACCCTATTCTGGATGAGTTTTTTAGAGAAACTTTTGAAAGTGGTATATAGGTGATAAGTTATGGGACTATAGGGATCTCATGATACAGCATTTGAACCCAAACCAGGCCCTGTAGCAAGACGTACTTTTATCTGCATTTGCCACTCTCCGCCCAGGTGATGTAAATGGAAATTTGGTAGGATCGTCATCATCATCATCATCATTAGTGGTCTGGGATCATTTCATAACCAAAATATTAGTTTTTGCAACTTTAACAAATTGCAGTGGCGGTGATTTCATATGACGAGTGGGGTGATGGGAACACCGAAGGCCACCGACGAAAATCTGTTTCGAGGAGTGGAAGGGGGATGATCGAAATATTTTGCCGAAATTTGTTACTCACACTCGAGTATACAATCCCTTCGCCCGCCTGCCTGCGCACACACATACTCTTTTTTATGCCTATAGGAGGGACAATGAACTGATTAGATTTTGGGGTCTCAAGGTCAAAGGTCAAAGGTCACAGAGATCATTTTGTGTATGGTTCGTTCTCACGATAACTCAACAACCATTTGACGGATCAACTTCAAACTTGGCTCATGTATGCATATGGGAAGGACAGTAATCTAATTAGATTTTGGGGTCTCAATGTCAAAGGTCATAGAGGTCATTATGTACATAGAAATGGGCCGTTCTCGCGATAACTCATCAACCATTTGACAGCTAGAGCAGCTTCATACTTGGCACATGTATGCTTATGGGAGGGATAGCAATCTGATTAGATTTTGGGGTCTCAAGATTAAAAGTCAAAGATCATGATAGAGGTTATTATATACATTAGAATTGCCTGTTATTGTGACAACCTAACAACTCTGTGACGGTTCATCTTCAGACTTGGCTCATGTATGCATATGGAAAGTCTCATAATGGTCTCATTAGATTTGAGGGTCACAAGGTCAAAGGTCAAGGTCAAAGATGTCATTGTATACATGAAAATATGAAAATTGACATAAATTTCGACCACGCACGGTCGAGAATTCATCTAGTTTTTCATTTTGCGAGCGAGCGAGCGAAGTGAGTGAGCCAAAAATAACTGCTTCTTGTATATGAGAAGCCTTATTTTACCACAAAAATACACTCTAGGACTATCAATGGCTTAAATGGTAGGCCTATATTTAGTCACGTCACTCAAAATAGTAAAAATAAAAATGTTAAGCTTTAGAAATCGAGGGGGACGATCCCCCAGAAAAAAATCGACGGGGGACATGTCCTCCCCGCCCCCCCCCCGGGATCGCCACCTATGACCATTTGCTTAATGGGACAGGGTAAAGTTCCTTTATTAAGCCTGGGGGAATTACAGAATTCAGTAGTTAACGGGTTAATATCTAATTTTGTGCTACGATCTTTAGCCGTAAAGCTTGGCTAAAAATTTGGTTTAATAGAAGTATTCAATGCTTTTCCTTTGGAAAAAAAAGTGTTTTATAAACCGGCCACCCCTATGCGGATACACCAATGAAGAGGAAATTCAATACTAGGGATAATTTTCATTAGCTTCAAATCTACTCCAAATTAGAAAGGGATCCAATGCAGATTGAATTAATATTTTGATTCCACTATGTTACGTAGATCTCTCTTCATACTAAGTGATCTCTGTTATGTATGTCCAGCATTCCATTTCCACTCTGTGTGATTTTAAAAAGTATTTTTCATGCAAAATTATATATTTGTGTGTGTGTGTGTCATTTTCTCCCCCCCCCCCCCCCCCCCCCACAGCGCTGTATCTGATCCAGCACTGAAGAGCAAGGCCGCATCCGTGATGCTATTTTTCTTGGTTTTAGGCATCACCTGTGGCACCATGTTCTCGCTAGCTTACCCAGAGTTTGTCAGCATAGGAGAGATCGCTGTAAACGCTACTGCCAAGGCAAACTTCACACAGGAATAGAATATAATTATTGAGAGATATAATATTTGTATCGTGTACCGCAGAGCTCTAAATAGTTCCCTCGCACAAAAAAAATAAAAATAAAGAAAAATACGCTTGCTTACGAATCATGACAAATTTAAACACACCGGTTTGAAAGTTATTTATGACGGCTTAACCAGGGCAGAATGATCCTGAAATTCCGATGAGGAATTGCAATGCTTTTTCAGAATGTGAATTAGAACGGTGAGAAACTAGGCGAGAAAAATTATGTTTCAAAATTTACACAGTTCAAATGCAGAACGGTTTGATTCAGAAAGAGTGCAATAGCACAGTTCATAGATCTTCTCAATTTCCAATAATATTCGTAATATTTCTCCTTAAAATTATACAGAATCGCTTTATTATTGTTTTA
The DNA here is from genome assembly GCA_029962745.1 of Echinometra lucunter. Taxonomy (NCBI): domain Eukaryota; kingdom Metazoa; phylum Echinodermata; class Echinoidea; order Camarodonta; family Echinometridae; genus Echinometra; species Echinometra lucunter. The sequence continues at coordinate 37,916 of JAPZVO010000349.1, forward strand.
TAGTCGCCATTTCAGCTCAGTTTTCAGTCCAATTCTAATATGCCTACTTGTATTCATGTTTGTATTGAGTTTTTATTATTTATATTGTAATTATTATTTCATTTGATATTTTCATCTGCTATCAATCTTAATATATTTTCACGTTCAGTTCAGTGTCAGTTTCAGTTCGGTTTATTTTCATATTTCACATAAATTATCATACATGCATGCATGTATGATATACATGAAAATCACATCATAAATGGAACAAATCAAAAACAATACAGGAGAACATCTGCAAAGGTTTTGAACAATGCAAAAGGGGAAATATATGAACATACAAACACGTAGATCTTGATATATTCATCACGGATATAAAGTGAAATATGAGGGAATGTAATAAAAAGCTAGGCTTGTAATAGGTAAACATGATAATTCCAGCTCTTTGACTGTCAGTCATGTATTGACTTTTATATGAAATAAACCATTACTTGAACTTGAACTTGAACTTGAACTTGAACAATATGACACCCGGCCCTCTGACCTAACCGGCCTAAGCTCTCTTTGAGCGGTCTGTGCATGCTTTGAATCTATCCTCTTGAAAATGATGAGCATTTGGAATAGCATACCATTCGCGCATTGTGAGGATAGGCATTTTTGTACATGTACATGAATATTTGCATAGTTACTTGTTCTATTTCTGCAATTTTTTCAACAATACACATTCTAAATTTTATAAATGAATGTGCTATCCAAGCATGAACGTTCAAAACTTAATATAACTATTGTTGGTTGAGTATTACCTTTTTTAAGTGGCGGTTTTGCATAAACACTTTAATGTCCACTTTTTCCGCGTGTTATCATCCAACAAGTCCCGTTTCAAGCGGTGATATATCGGCTAAAAATCACACTTAACAAATACAAAAAACAAAAAAGAATCTTCATTATTGCCTCGTTTAACAGTCACTTGTTTGTAATGATATTGTTTTGCGCATCATTTTCAAATTTGTTACAATTTAGAAGGATGTGTTAAGACGATGTATATAGGCTGAACAGAATATAAACATATTCATTTAAAGACTTTCGAATGTTTCGGATATTCAGTCATGTACTTTCACTGCTTTGAGACATTCTTGACCTTCGTGTTTGATTACGGACAAAATGGGAAAAAATAAAGAGAAATCAAAGATGTCAATTGAATTTGTATTAATGTTGTAAAACCGATTACATAAACGGATTCTGTATAATTTGTATGATGATCTCCGCGCTTTGCAGTCATTGAACACAATGTGACGTGTGAGTATATTATAGTTGACGTTTACTGTAGTTTTAGATTGAATTTAGATTTTATGATGAGTTACCTTCATGTGGTGAAAATCTGATTCGTGTTTTACCAGTGAGAATTTGAAATTTCGATGTGGAGAGTACTTTTAGGTTCTAAAAATACTTGTATTCCTGATATTTACATTTGATTGTAACATGCATGGCTGTAGAAGAAGTTAATTGTGATATTGGACTTGTCGAATAGCTTTACCAACGTAATATTATGTATGACACAAAACCTTGGTAAGTTAGTTACTGCATATTTTATTTGTACATATTTTGTGATATTCCGTGTGATTGAATTTGTGAAAAACTTATAAACCATTAAGGACAATGATAATGACGACACCTTATTTCCTTTTGGAGCAATGTGACATATTCATTCATGAATATTTTTATGAATATTGTTGATGTGATTATGAGAAAGTCATGGTTTATTAATCTAGTTGAGAAATCAAGTTCAGCTCACCGAACACGCAATAACAAAATATGTTTTTTTTAATGATTGCATGGAATGATTTAATATGTGTAGTCATTTATTTCAATATTCTGTCTTTTTTCTAACACACTTTTATTTTGAGGGTCTTAATTTCAATTTGAAAAGTAAGTATGTATAAGGAAATCTCACGAAGCAAGAAAAGAATAAATCTAGAAAGATCACAAAAGATATCAGAGCACACTATTAGTTAGAGATTTGCCAAATATTGAATTCTGTTATAGATGAAACAAATTGTTGAAAAAGTAAAAACTATATCATGAAAGACACTGCTCACCCACTCCATTCATGCTTTATTTAGGTTCAGTCGTTCTGGTGTAAGATTGTGCCCCACCCCTACCCGACTTTCGCGAATCAGAAATTCATTTATTTGCTTGTCTATTCACATCTTTAATTCGTTTTTTTTCAACGGTAAAAATGTTTCCCTTTTTCCAGATTAATCTTGACTTGATAATTATGTACATGCATTAAGTTAATTTAAGAGTGTACGCCCACCGGGATTTTTTGTTGTCTCCCATACTTCTCCCTGTTTCTCTATTCTCATTCTTTTTCCCCCTTCCTTTTCTTTTCTTAATTCTAAAATGTTTCTCTCTAAATAATCTATGTGTAATTGCCAATGGAAACTGAATATCTATCTACGTGTATGTGTTCAAAGACGGGATATTTCTCTACGACTCTCTAGATCAAGGGCGCAGGCTGGTTTGGGCATGGGGAGATGCACATCGTGGGGAGGTGGAACTAAAGTTTAGAAAATCAGAACAGGGTCCTGTGCCCCCTTGTTTTTTTGAAGCTGTTGGAAGCAGAAAAAGGGGTGCATTTTTTCTTTGGCTTGCCAGGGGCGGAACTCCTCTGCCTCAACGGGGGGGGGGGGGGGGGGGGGGGGGGGGGGGGGGCGGGGGGATGCACGTGCACCCAATGCACCCCCAGCTACGCCCTTGTATATGACTCTCTGATAATTGGTCCTGAGCGAAAGTTCGGAAATGTGTTGGAAATCATAGGCCTACACGTGTTGAGAGCTGATGCGAATTCTATTATCAAAATTCGAATGCATATGTCTTGATTTTCACTTTTATTTACCCTTTTTCAGTATATAGAGTGAATTGCTAATAATTTTGTCTTGCTACAACTTATTGTACTGAATTGCGAGTGAATAAGCATGCTATGTTTGTTTCTTTTTGCCTCAAGAATCGTGTGGAAGACTAAAGCGAGAAAGGTACTATTAAAATAAATGATTAAACAAAAATTGAAATTTTAGATCTCTTATTTTACCATCCACTTTCCAAGTTCCCTCTTTATATCTAGTGATGTCAAGGCCCGTTTTACATTAATCAATATCCAATGCATTCTTCGACAGGAAGTGACTATGTTTACACACTCTAGGCTTCTTCAGAAAGTGCAACTCAAACAACTTCCAGCTAAAGCTTTGATAAAAACAAACAAACAAAAATAAAAAAATAAAAACAAAAAAAAATCCGGGCCTAGTTGCATAAAACTTACCATTGATGTTAACTTTGCCACCAATGGTAACTCCCATGAAAACCTCAAATTGGATTGGCTGTTAAGCAATTTTATCAAGGTAGTAACCACTGATGGCATGAGTTACCATTAATAGTAAGTTTGTATGCAACGGACCCCTGCTCACTTTGCGGCAGATATAATAATATTGCTCCTTCCAGATAAAAAGGTCAACTGTATACGTTACCCACTACTCCAATATGGCTATTTTCATTGTGGGCTCAAGGCTGACCAACTCCCAATACAGGATCGGTTCCGGACTTTAGGCAGAACGCTTTACATATTAATTTGCTATAAAGAGATTATTCCAGACATCAACAAGTATAGTTACCATCAGACTTGATTTAGACTTCCACACATTATTTTTTCTAATGACTTCATCTGTATTTTTATAGTGTGTTTCTTCTGAATAAATATTCTAAAAATATTCACAACTTAGAGCAACTTCAACCGACTTGTGTCACCGTTCCATTATACTTTCTATAATACGCTCGAGAAAATAAGCAGTAACAACACCCTAACAAAACACTGCTGCTGACCAACGTAATTTTGCAAATCATATCATGTCAAAGTATATTGTCTCCGCTTGCTGCACCACAAAAATCAAATGTACGGAGGGACAAGATTCAAAGTATCTACCAAGCAAGTATACATGCAGGCTTTTAATAAATTCGTAAACCTTCGTAAACGCTTATAGCCTGCTAAGTTGAAGATCTAACTTCAAAATTTAAAGATAATCGCTTAAGAGAGGGGGGGGGGGGAGAAAGAGAGAGAAAGAGAGAGAGAAAGAGAGGGAGAGAGAGATGTATAGATAGATAGAGAGAGAGGGAGAGAGAGAGAGAAGTGAAAATTCTTAGTTGATGAAATGAAAATATAAACTGAACGATAAGATGGAATACGGATGCACATCTTTTGTGTGATATGCCCATATAGAGTTAACTCTGGAGAACGCGATAGTGCGTATGTAACTCTATATGCCAAAGTATATAAAAAAAATTCTATTTCCTGCACCTGATGACGATTTACCAGTAGGCCTATACATGTGTAGGCCTATATTTGCTTCAAAATACTGGAATGATCTACCACTTATAGACATTCTTCATTTGTTAATACCTTCAGAAATGTCTTGAAAATACACCTTTTTTGTATAGTTATATAATATTTTGTTTTAAATACATATATCTATATTTTTGTCATTTACGGTGTAGCACTTTTGGCCTAATGGAAAGAGCGCAGCATAAGACAATATAATGATAATAGTAATAATTTGATTTGATTTGATTTGATTTCTTCATTTTCCGTTTCACAGAATATATACAAACAAAATTATGAATTCAATAATCTCTTTAAGACAAAAGTAAAATGATGAAAATGGTATAAACATAAAGAACAGAACTATTGAGATACCCATATATGATGCTGACCAGACTGAGAAAAAGATATAGTAAAACGGAGGGGCAAGCTAAATAAAAAAAAAAAAGCAATGCTTGTGAGGTGCAAGCCCCTGAAACTTAGTTACATACGGTCATAAGCGAATACATTATACATTTATTAACAAAAGCAAAACAAAGCAGAAGTTACAAATCAATAGCATAATCAACAGGTGATCAAAACAGTTGAAGCCACACGAATCTAGAACAAATTTAACAAAAAAGACAACAGCAAAGAAAGGAAAGGGTGGGAGGTGGATAAAGAAAGTGTGTGGTATAAGAGGGGACAGGAGTATTTAGGCAGGCATGAGTTGTTGACAGGTAATGGCTGATCAAATTTAATTGATTTGATTTCATTGATTCTCCGTTTCACAGTATATACAAACAAAATTATGAATTCAATAATCTCTTTAAAACAAAGGTGAAATGATGAAATTTACATAAAAATAAAGAACCGAACTATTGAGACACTCATAAATAATGCTGACCCGACTGAGAAAAGGATATAGTAAAACGGAGGGGCAAGCTAAAAAAAAAGAAAAAAAAAAAAAAGGAATGCTTGTGAGGTGCAAGCCCCTGAAACTTATACGGTCATAAGCAAATACATTATACATTTATTAACAAAAACAAAACAAATCAGAAGTTACAAATCAATAGCATAATCAAAACAATAATTGAAGCCACACGAATCTAGAACAAATAAAAAAGACAACAACAAAGAGAGGAAAAGGGTGGTAGGTGAACAATACAAGTGTGCGGTATAAGAGAAGGGGACAGGAGTGTTTAGGCATGGGTTGTTGACAGGCAATGGCTGAGTAGATATTTCTTAAGTTTACGTTTAAAGGTGTATAGAGGCTAGGGGAGTCTTTAATATCATTGAGTAAGGAATTCCCGGGGGAATTCCAATAAATGGGTCCTGTGAAAACGAACCTGTTTTGGGCGAAGATAGTTCTAGTAAGTGGTATATGAAAAGAGTTATGTTGTCTAGTAGGACATCTAGTAAAAACAGCGGGCAGATTGCGTTTTTCTAGTTTATACATAAATTGGCCGAGTTGGAAAAGAAAGACATCATTTACCCTTAACACATTATTTTCACAAAATAGAGTATTTGTATGAGATCTGAAATGTGTTTGAAAAATAATCCTGAGTGTTTTTTTCTGTAGGAGAAGTATTCTAATTAACTGCGTATGTATTGCACTGCCCCATGCTAAAATCCCATAATTAATATATGGCAGAATTAAGGTATATTATAATGTGAGCAGAGTAGAAGAAGGAAGAAAAAAAATTGAGTTTATTAATAATTCCGTTTTTTCGTGAGATAATTTTGCACATGTTGTCGATGTGTTGTTTCCATGATAATTTGTTATCAATAAGAATTCCTAGAAATTTGGTTGTAGAAACCATTTGAAGTACAGTATTATCAAAAATAATATCATCAGGAAGGTAGGTAATTCTGTTGCTGAAAACATTATAATTAGTCTTCTGCAGGTTGATTGATAATTTATTGGCCTTAATGCAGTCTGTTACTTTAGTAAGCTCAGAGTTTATTATTCTAAGGAGTTGGTTAGCATCAGAATGAGAAAGGAAAAGGTTGAAATCATCTGCAAAAAGTATAAATGAAAGAAGATATGAGGATTTTGAAATGTCATTTATGTATGTGGTAAAAAGAAGAGGAGAGCAGAGGTTGTTTCACTTCTATTTTCTCAAGAAACCATTTAAGGAGAGGAATTGTTTATATTACAATCAGAACTCAATTGACATGAAGTTTCACTCTTAACTGCATTAACCAGAAATTAGCCTCGAACAGACACAAATTTAAGCTTTTCGACATGCACTCATCAGAGTAAATTGCATGAATGAACAGAAAGCCGAAGATTAAAACGATTTGATAGAAAACAAGGGAACAGTAATTACAAATATGATGAGCCCTGATTGGCTGTCAGGAAAAACAAAAATTAGGCTTACTGCCACCCGGTTTGTAATCACAGAATTGCTAAAATAATACAAGCATTCTCACAAACTCTTTCTGACAGCACAGAATAGGATTAACTGCATTAATATAATAAACTGTAGTAAAAATTTATTTAAGGACAAGTTCCAGTTTTAAGGTCATTAGATTAACAATCACTAAGAGGAAATTTGTGTTACAAACTCTGGAAATGCAAGACTCCACATTAGCATTTATTTTTGTTGCTTTATCTTTATTTTTTTATATACATGTATTGTATTTAACAGGTTCATTATTTCAGCAGTAAGTGAAAGGAAGGTGTAGTATTTGACGTTCTACAATGTTACTTAACTTGTCCTGAAACTCTAACTTGTCACTTAAATCTGTTAAAAGAAAATGTGTACCGAGCAAACGTGCTTCAAGGATTTCAGTTTAATTTTTCTTGAGAAATGATCAAGCGAACTATCGATAGATAACTTGAACATAGAAATTGATTCATCTTCTATCATATGATTTTCTCTTTTCCCTATCTTACAGCCCAGTCAAGATCACATGGGTATAGTGAGTCTCCTAGTCATTCTACGGTTGGGTTTCTTTCCTCTCTTTGCACTGTGTAATGCAAGCCCAGACTCTAGAGATTCTAATGTGGTCTTCACTCATGATGCATACCCCATTGTCTTCATGGTCTTCTTTGCCTTCTCTAATGGATATTTGGGGTCACTCTGTATGATGTATGGCCCTAAGTAAGTGAAGAGATGCACTCTGTGTTCTCATATCATATCCTATAAATATCAGTTGATTATCATTGTCTGTATTTAAAGGAGAATGCAACCTTGACATCAGTCTGCTTCCAGTGAGTGAAGAAGAACAAGAAGAGTACACAGTGAAAATTTGAGCAAAATCGGACAATCTGTTCAAGAGTTATGAACTTTAAAAGTTTAAGTTAATCCTTATTATAGAATCCTTAAATTGGTAACTTTGCCAGCATCTGTGATGTCATCGTGGACAACTCTCCATTCATTTTGTACACAGAATTCAACATTTTCTTTACTTTCAAGAGAAATAAAAATTCTTTTGATTTATTGTTTGAGTATGACATGGCTATATCAATTCTGCAAGCATATTGGGAAGAATTATATTGATTCCTGACCTGAAATTTCATATAAATCAATTTTTTTGAAAACTTATGTACAAAATGAATGGAGAGTTGTCCACAATGACATCACAGATGCTGGCAAAGTTGCCAACTCAAGGATCCTCATAATAGGGATTTACTGAAACTTTCAAAATTCATAACTCTTGAACCGATTGTCCGATTTTGCTCAAACTTTCACTGTTTACTCTTCTTGGTCATCTTTATTCACTGAGAGCACACTGATGCTTGGGTTGCATTCTCCTTTAATACAATGTTTGTAGATCATTTGAAAATTAACCCGTTGAACACTAAGCCAGATATAACTGGGGTTAGGGTCTATGGAAAATGTGTGTTGTACTGAAATCAAATGATACTCAATGGGTTAAAGTGTACCAAACACCTAAAGATATTTTACATCTGTGTGATAGGCATTTAATGTCATTGTACCATATTAAGAAATATGAGCTTTAAACATCACTTATGTAAAGTGACATTGCAAGTTCAAATATACTCTAAAACATAAAAGCGACTAGTGAAGTAGACTTGTTGACGCACGCACATGTGCAGGCATAAGTTGGGGGTGTTTATGGAATTGAATAGCCATTCGATTCTGTAAATACCCTCATTGTTTGGTCTCATATTATCATATTTTCTTCAAACTTACAACCCGAAGCATGCCGGGTAAAGGTTTTGGGGGGTTATTTCACATGTACACGCTGTACCATATTAATTCTTCAGGTGATAGGGACACAAGTCTTTTTGGTCTGGTTGCAGGCTGCTCTGATTCAAACCTTTTTGTGTTTAATATTACAGAGAACATCTGGTGCT